>CM054177.1:135090162-135242662 GCA_028829895.1 Sinotaia quadrata | reverse complement strand
AATCGCTTCGGAAAACCACTGGTTGCCTAAAGGGAGGTAACTGTATAGGCCATTAGATTTTGGAAAGCACAGGAAATGTGGCTTTTGCCTTGCACATCCGGTTTTGATTTGCGTTGTTTAATTTCGTAAATTATGTTACGCAATTTTACTTTTTTGTTGCACATTCCATTTGCATACTCATCACTCATAGCTACCTTCACGGATGACTAAGGTCGACAATGCAGAGAAAATATTAGGAAGGGGTTTGATTAGAAATTAGTGTAAGCGATGCTCTTATGAAAAAAATAATTCTTCACTATCAAATCGATTTGTGATCGAGTAAACTTTTAATTTTCGAGTCAAGGGAGTGTGAGGGGGTAATGTGATACAGTGATTGAGACCTTTAGAAATTTAAGTTGAATTTATGGCATCTGTATACTCACCTTTGGGGGGGGGGGAGGGCGCTGTGAAGTACCACAAGATTCAACTAATTTATCTCCCTTTGAACTCTTACATGGTATGTCTGTTAGAGGACCCATGTCTATATTACGAGAATATTAGACATAGAGTGGATTAGCAGAATCTGTGAAAAGCACTTATCAACATGTGATCGAACTTGCAAACCATATTGATACTTCGTGTCGGATAACGGCAGAGAATGTACACAAAAGTAAAGCTAGACAAGCATGTCTATACAACCATAAAATGAAAGTAACTAGCACTGAAATCAGTGCACGGGTGTTGTTGTTACCTCTGCACCCAAACAAATTAGATGTATAATGGAAAGGACCCTATGAAGTTGTTGAGAAATTGATAGACCGGAAAGCAAACATTTTTCGTGTTAATCTGATGAAGTGTATAAATAATGCCTGGACAACATCGTCGCTACTATTGTAATAGAGGACGATACTACCTTTGTACCTGGTGCCGAATCCATACCACACCCAGGTTTAAATTAACAGATGCCGAAACTGTTGATGATTCTATTTTAAATCTGGAATTCACAGACTAGGATAAAAGAAAATTACAACGTTTTATCGCTAAACCTGTAAAAATTAAAAAAAAAAAAACGAGTCTGTGGGAATTTACGGTTGCAGTACGGGATCATAATCTGATTCCAATGAAACCATATGTTTAACCCTCTGCTAAACGGGATAGTGTAAAGCAGGAAATCAATTCTATGTTAGCCTTTGTGAATAATTGAGAAGGCGGAGTCCACATATAGCTCTCCTACTGTCCTATTTAATAAGATGGATGGCACACACCGATTTTGTGTGGACTACAGACAGTTTAACAAGGGGAGATTGTTTTTTTCAGATGAACTAATGCGTGAACTAGCACAATTTCGCTGAGCTCAGTGGAGCAAAATATTTTTCTAAATTAGATATATTGTGGAATTCATCAAAGGCACTGATGAAATGTAGGGGTTGAGTATTTGTCTAGAGCAGTAGAAATGGAAATGTAAGAGTCCGGTACATAAGTCTATGGAAATATCTGCAATCTTTATATAAATATTTATATATTCTCTATGGTAGAGAACAAAGAATAAACTTTCGGAGTTCATTTATAGGATGCTAACATGATTGTGTACGTTGTAGTTTCCTAACATAAGAAAAAGAAATAATGATAATGATTTTCCAATATGATTTGCGTTTATATTCCTTAAATGTAGAGACATAACGTGTCATTTCTCTAACATATAACAACAACAAAATTATGGTAATTTTTGTGATAAACTGTCCGTAGATATCTTTAAGAATGGAAAAATCATAGAACATGATTTGACATAATAAGAGAAAATATGATATTTTATATTTTAATGCTCACTGATTATTGATCATGTAAAATTACATTATCTTTGTTTTTAAACATGTTCAATTACTTAAGTGCATGTCTCTTAAAACCGACATAAATTTATTTTTGTCTTAGGAATATTTATGTGTATGTCTTAAAACCAAATTAGAATTTTGGTCTTGTGAATAGTTATTCGTTTCGCACTGTGGTGATATGTTCACCGATAAAGTTGACATTTACTCGTAATGGAGTAGACATTACCAGGATTAACATCTCAAAAGGAAAGGAGTATGTAGTGGAGTAATTTTGCCTATCATTATTTTAAAATTTAATTGCTATATAATTGTTAATTTGACAGAATAACCCGACCTTGCTCTCCTCCTTATGATGGTGTTTTTTGTAAGTGTCAGTAAACAACCCGAGTTGAGAATATGCTAGAAATTGCTGATGTAATGCAAACTAGTTCAGCTGGGTGAGTAGTTTCATTTATCCAATGGCTACGATTTACAAGAATGAGACCAGCTAATGGGTTGAGATAAAAAAAAAAGTTTTTAATCTGCTTTAGAGAAATCTTTTGTCCGATCACTTGAATTTGGGTGGCAAAGACGTCCAGTCTTGAAAAACAGCCATTAGCTAAATGTGTACAGCAGCCTTTCTCTCCTTGTGCTATTTGAATCTCCTGATTCATCGATTGTATACTATGATTGACTGTGATAGAGGTGGGAAGCAGTGTGTGTAATTGTAAAGGGATACACTACACTCCTTAGATGTATCATAGCATAGTATGTTGATTACATCAGGCAATTTCTGGTACATTGAAGTTACTAGAAATTTCCATAATTGTTTCTCAGCTTGAAGGAACTGATACAATAAAAGAAGGCGCCTAAGCGGGCTTAGAGAGAATAACAGTGCATTAGAATTTTCGATGAGTGTGGAGAGAGACACATTTTCACATGGACAATAGACTTGTGACAATTTCCAAAAGAGCACAAAAGACAGCACTTAATTCAGGTCATGTAAAAACTATTATTGCTATCTCTAATAACTCCATTTCTGTTATCTGACAAGAACTATCTGTGATTTGTCTTGAAACTTTTGTTGAATTGTATTTTAGTATATAAGATGGTGTTGTACAGAAATGATGTGAATGTGGTTTCTTGCAAATATTTATGTCACATAATCTTTTTCATTGTATTTGTCATATGTACATTGGATTGTTGATTTAATAAATTTATTGTTAAATATATTAACCTTCGTAAACATATTGATAATCATATGTTGGAGAAATAAAGTGGGTGGATGGAGGCTCGTTAAATATAAATTCAAGACGGATTGGTCTTCTCTTTTAGTAAGAAGTATTCCACTTATGGAATATTATGTGACGGTAAATGTTTGTCTTTAGTGTGTTGAAAGAGAGAAAACGTGTACAACGCCCACATATCCGCCAAGTGAGGGAGAAGAGTGGTGTCTGCTGGAGAATTATTAATAACATAAAGTAATATCTTCACTTGTAATTAGTTATGAATGATCAATTAATTACTAACAATCATAATTATTAACTAAGTGGCGTTGGCGTGGCATAAATGTCTCATCGACGTGAGAGGGATTACTCCATCTCATGTAAAGCCGAGAGAGGTTGACATAGCAACCACTCTTAATTTGTCGAGATAATAATAAGTATTCAGTCTATGTATAATTTTTTAAAAATATCATTCATTAAAAACAATTGGTTTACTTTCTTATCTACTGGTGTTTTACTAGTAATTGCTTCCAATATTTAATGACAAATATTTACACAAAATACCTATAATGATTAATATTCGTTTATATAGGATATATTTCTAGCCATATACATTATTGTCGTTGGGCTATAATATTTGATGATAATTATCGCTTTAGGAAAAATGCAACTGGACGATCACCATCAGTCTTACAATACAAATAGGTTTGTTTGGTTTTGTATACAAATAAGAATATCTGTCTATCTATCTATCTATCTATCTATCTATCTATCTATCTATCTATCTATCTATCTGTCTATCTATCTATCTATCTATCTATCTATCTATCTATCTATCTATCTATCCATCCACATACCCATCCATCCATCCGTCTGTCAGTCCGTCTGTTTGTCTAGCTAGCTACACATCTATCTCAGTATCTATCTCGGTGTGTGTGTGTGTATGTGTGTGTGTGTGTGTGTGTGTGTGTGTGTGTGTGTGTGTGTGTGTGTGAACTATGCATGTGTGCGCTTTGTGAACCTGTTTTCTTGAAATACATTGGTGTACAAAGTATTAACGTTTGCACTATGTGCCTTAAAATGTTTATTAGAAGTCTAGTTTTAACCAGGTTGAGAAAATTGTTTTACTGGTAATGTTTTGAATTTCATTCATAAATATAAGGATGAGTGCAAGCGCGCTTTCACAGGCAACATCGTCAAAGTAACGCCAACATATTTAGAGTTATATTTCCTGTGAAAAGATTTCCTTATTTATGTTTCCTGAAAGACCTGAAGTACTGGTCCTCGGCCAAGCACCCCTTGAGCAACAACAACCACCCACCCAGCCGCCAAAGTAAACAACGACAACGAAAGGCAAGCATAGGCAATGGTGGATGTGCCGAAAGAGAAAGTTGCTGATTTAATTAGTCATTAAAAACTGACGTTAAAATAGGTGAGTCTTTTTCTCTTCCCTCTCTCTCCCCTCTCTCTATTGGATGTTGGATCCACACTCGTACCGTACAAGGAAAAAGAGGTCGATGTTGACTACCGTGAAAACATGGCCAGATGGCACTGCAAGCTCCTGTACCCACACTCGTACCGTACAAGGAAAAAGAGGTCGATGTTGACTACGTGAACACATGGTCAGATGGCACTGCAAGCTCATGTACCCACACGTGTTGTCTCTTCGAATGAACAGAAAAGAATGTTGACGCGACAACAGGGTGTCCCTTATATATCTACTCTCAACTGGGTGCGCATGGAAAGAGACAACCGAAATGATTTTGATTGTAAGGTCTGAGGTTACCCGACCTAATTTAGCCTAACAAGAAACGCCGTTTTACATTATCGGGGTGCAGACTGACGTATTGCTAGTTTTGGGAGTTATGTCCCCATGCTGGGGACTGTATATTACCGAATGGTTCATATCGGGGGCAGTGTAAAGGTCACGGAAAGTGGAAAGTTTTAACATACTGAGCCGGGAAAAGATTGCAAGCATTGTGACATTAACAACTTAATATTTACTAACATTAGGAAGAGGAAGTAACAAATTCCGATATGACTTAGATTGATGTTTTGCAATCTCTTTAAGCGGATTGATCATGTTCAGTCCAAAGTAATTTTCTGTGTCAAGGTTTAAAGCATACTTTTCCAGATATATTTAAAATCCCACGTAACAAGTTAAATGTAGAACGAAAATCATTCTTTCATAGTTTTAAATCATAATTATGAGTAAGAGATATTCTAGCACAACATTAAGGAAATGTAATATTTATAGTCTGCTCAGTTGCAATTAGTAAAACTCCAAGCATGTACACACACACACACACACAAATAGAGTGCTTTTAAATAACATGACTTTGAACGGACAAACTTTTGTAGTACATAAACCAGTTTAGAGGCTTGCAAGAGAATCAATGTGCTACATTTAAAGCAAATCAATGTGCATCTCGCCAAATTCGTACGTACACATTTGACATAAAAACGTCGTTAAAAGGTTTGCACTTTTTCAAATAACATTTCATTATTAATAGAAGAAGAAAACGACGGTCCTATAAAAACCTCAGTTCTATGGAGTTTTCAAATTACTCTAAAAGCGATTATAAGACATTATTAACACGGTAGGAAAAACTTTCCATAGAAAGTCAGAGGCCGACACGGCTTTCATTTTAGCTCGGCACAGCAAGGTTAGAGAAGTCAGGAAGGCTAATAGTTAGTGTATCACAAAAACCGATTAAGCGTTATTTTTGTAGGTTATTTTTCCCCAATAAAATGATAGTTTTTAAATGAAAATCTCTGCATTATGAGCTTTTAATGAATTTTAATCGAAAAAAATAAAGCAAAAACAAGAATCGTACGATAAAATTAAAAAAAGTACACCTCCCCCCACACACAAAAAAAAAAATAAAGAGAAAGGAAAATAAAAGAAAATGTAATTTAAAAATACAGCACTTTTCAGTTCTCGTTAGTGCTAAAGAGTAATTTACTATACTTGCTTTCAAACAACTAACTTTACTGCACTTTTGCGTCAGCAACAGTAGACAAGCACGACAGTGCTAAACAAAACAGCTGACATGCAGTTGTCTCTTGAGTGCAAAACAAAATAACTGGCATGCAGATCTATCTTGTGTGCAAAACAAAACACTTGGCATGCAGTTTTATCTTGTGTGCAAAACAAATGACATGCAGTTCTATCTTGTGTGCAAAACAAAACACCTGGCATGCAGATCTATCTTGTGTGCAAAACAAAACACGTGGCATGCAGTTTTATCTTGTGTGCAAAACAAATGACATGCAGTTCTATCTTGTGTGCAAAACAAATGACATGCAGTTCTATCTTGTGTGCAAAACAAAACACTTGACATGCAGTTGTCTCTCTTATGTTCGTACAAAACAGCTGTGATGCATTTGTCTCTTGTGTGCAAAAGAAAACAAAAGACATGCTGTCTGCTTCCCCACGATTTCGCTATATTGTTAATAGTGTTTTTAGTATAAAATAGAGGAATCAGAAGATACCTCTTTTCTTTGCAAAATAAAAACCATCACAATCTTCTTAGCGGGAAATTGTAGTGTGCCATTGACTTGTGACGTCATAAAAGGCATTCATAGACTGCCTATATATTTTCCAAAATAATGGTCAACATAATCTGTTGAAGGAGAGCAACAGTCGCTAGAAGAAGAAAGTGTGATGTAGAAAATAATGGTCAACATAATCTGTTGAAGGAGAGCAACAGTCGCTAGAAGAAGAAAGTGTGATGTAGAAAATAATGGTCAACATAATCTGTTGAAGGAGAGCAACAGTCGCTAGAAGAAGAAAGTGTGATGTAGAAAATAATGGTCAACATAATCTGTTGAAGGAGAGCAACAGTCGCTAGAAGAAGAAAGTGTGATGTAGAAAATAATGGTCAACATAATCTGTTGAAGGAGAGCAACAGTCGCTAGAAGAAGAAAGTGTGATGTAGAAAATAATGGTCAACATAATCTGTTGAAGGAGAGCAACAGTCGCTAGAAGAAGAAAGTGTGATGTAGAAAATAAGCGTTATGGAGTGTTTCTAATCTCACTGTGACGCCAATGCCAATTAGTTAATGATTATGACTATTATTGCTTACTTAATCATTCATAACTAATTACAAGTGATGAGAATCTTAATTTATGTTATTAATAATTCTCCACTATATAACTTCACTGTAACAGAAATTGACCAATATAATGAGCATACTTACACTTACACACACTGTTTCCCTCCTCTACTACAGTCAGTTGTAGCAGTTTACACTCAATAAATCAGGAGATTCAAATAATATAATCAGGGAGCAAACCTAAGTTTCCAGTTTATCACTTTATAACTCCATTCTTTCTTACATTCCATTATCAAATTACAGTTTCCTGCAATAGTATTTATTAGCCTGATACACGTACACAGCAAAATAAATACAGCATATCAAAATAATGTCCAATGTTAGCACACTACACACGAGCAGTTTAGTTCAAACATTTGTAGAAATAATAGTCTACTCACATAATACATATTTACGTAAAACACAAGTATAGCATGTCAATAACAAAAGCATGGAATATTTCTAAGTCCATTCTCTCTCAAACAGTCAGTTAACTCACCATCAAGCTAACAGTTGCCTTTTAAGACATGACTTCTTTGCCACTTCAAATTCAAGTGATGAGACAATAGAATTTTCTACAGCAGGTAAACTTTTGGATGGCCATTGGCTGGCCTCGTTCTCGTAAATCATAGCCTTTGGATAAATAAAATTATTCACACATTTGGACTGGTTTGCATTTCATCAGCAATGTCTAGCATATTCTCAACATGATTTGTTTACTTCCAACCTTGACACTAACGAAATATCATTATTAGGCGTGCCCAAGATCGGGTTACTCTGACAATTTAACAATTTATACAATTAAGCCCGGAAATAGGGATAGGCAAATTTACTCCACCACACTCACAATGTTAACCACAA
This sequence comes from Sinotaia quadrata, assembly GCA_028829895.1. NCBI lineage: Eukaryota > Metazoa > Mollusca > Gastropoda > Architaenioglossa > Viviparidae > Sinotaia > Sinotaia quadrata. The sequence goes on along the minus strand of CM054177.1, from coordinate 135,234,690 downwards.
TGCACTGGAATTCCTCAGTCACTAGTGAACTGAGCCATGTGTACAAAAATTAAAACCTTTGGCGTATTTTCTCTGTACAACATATAATCACCATAGTAAACGTCTGCTAACGTTTTGCTGCTAAAAAAGTACACCCGCTTTAAAGATGTCTTTCTAGTGCAGGGTATCTTTAATTATTATCTTCAGTTATTAGTTTCTATTAAAGAGCAAAATTTGTTCTTTCTTTCTTTCTTTCTTTCTCTCTGTCTGTCTTTCTTTCTTTCCTTCTTTCTTTCTTTCTTTCTTTCTTTCTTCCTTCCTTCCTTCCTTTCTTTCTTTCTTTCTTTCTTTAGGGTAGATGGGTGGACGGTGGATGGTGGTTGTGTTGGTGGTAATAAAGACATCTTTAAAGTGAAATAAAATCCGACTAAAGAGCATTGTTGTCCCCGGAGTGCAGAAAACTATCGTCATAAACTGTCCTGACTAAGCAATAACTGCCGTCATCTGCCGTCATTTTTTGCTAAGCAAGGTTATCAGATGACAACTCTTTGGTGCAGTAAATAATTGCCACGAACAAATTATTTGGTATCAAAATAACTACACCGCAAACATTCTTTCCGGAAAAATTAAGAACTGCGTAAAAAATGTTAGCGTGATTGATTGCCTGTATAGTTAAATTTCGTTTCCAAACTAATGAATGACAGTGATGGGGTGGGTGGGTGGTTGATAGGTTAGAGCTAGCCTATGTTTCCATTGCATTTGTTTTTGGTGTTCTTGAATCCTGCGAAAAAGTACTTATCACTCTGTCGGCAAGGACGCGGCGTCACAAGGAACACAGATGGCGTACAAAATGGGAGATGAAAGCTGCTATCAGAAAATAGGTTATGACATCCGGTAACTGACAATTTTTAATTTCTCTCTGCAGGGCACCTTACATGCAGACGATGTGACGGGTTCAGTGACGCATAACACTCCATCAGTTGGGTCATGGATTGATTGGCTCACATTGCTTACAATCTACCTGCTTTCCAGACCCCATATATACATTACATCAGGAATTTGATTGGTGGTTGAATGTGGAAATTCAAATGATCAAATTTGGTGTTATCGTTGCTTACCCCATCTACAGACTTCTAAGAAATCAGCTCCACCACAAAATAGTTCCTTCACAAACAGAAAATGCGGCTGATTAATCTATACTTCTACAATCAATTCCCACATATATTTTACATTTAAGGCTCACTCCCTCTCAGCACAGGAGAGGGATAGCAAAACAAGATGACACTGCTAATCAGTTCACAATACAAAAGTATGAAAAATTGCCACTTAAAAGACACAGACTACTCAGTTTGTCAGTACAAGTTAATTCATTTATTGTCTACGGTGTGAACCATCAAGCTAACGATGGGAGATGAAAGTTGCTATCACAAAATAGGATACGACCTCAGGTAACCGACATCTTTTTAATTTCAAAACATAAAATAGGTTTACTCGTATCAAGCACGTTGATGTAAATTCCCACAAGTTATCCATCAGCATTCAGTCGACATAAAACACAGAGGTCTCCGATCGAGAGGTTGACGACGTCATTAATGAACTGATTTGCATTTAAATCGTGTGGACTTGGGGCACCAAATATTAATTAATATTATTATATTTTGAAAAAAGACGAACCTGTTTCAAAGAACAAATAACTCGCTACAGTAAATGAGAACTGCACATATTTTTTTTTCATATTTGTAATTTTTATTTCTTTTTAATATCGGCAGTATTCCTCGACATACGATACAAATATATCTTTACGTACGCCTGCTGGTTTCTAGGAAAGCTTTTACAAGAAGCATACTAAGCAATGGACTGCTACTGTATCGGTTGGCGGCATTGTTTATTTCCTTTTCGCAGACAGATCCATGTATCTGTCGTAAACACACCACAGCAGTTTGGCTAACATTCATGTCTGGAAAATGATTGAGTCCAAGGCGCACTCCCTGTAGCATGTGAAACGTATCAAGTAACAGCGTGGATCGTTTTATGGGCGGTAAATGTAACCAGAACATGGCGATTGGAGTTACCTCTCGGAAATAGCAGGGGTCGTACCATGCCGATCGATGGACTAGCGAGGTGTGCTTATCTGTGTGTGTGTGTGTGTGTGTGTGTGTGTGTGTGTATGTTTGTATATGCTTGTGTACGTGTGCATGAGACAGATTTGTCATGTAGGCAGTGGGTGTATCTTTCCAGTTCATGCTAGTGTGTGCACAGTCTTATACAGGGATTTTTGTCGAAGCGACAAAGTTGCGAAGTCATCGATGATAAATGTTTTCAGAGGTGGAGTTCGGTAGAAAAATGGCAGAAAACTTTATTCCTTTAAGGTAAATAGAAATAGAAAATATTGTTTCAGCGAAATAAAAATAACTACATTTCTATAATTGCAAAATTAATGGTGATATGAACGACTACATCTATAGTAAATAAACAAATAACATTTGAAATAATTAATTAAAAATTTAATTAAAATACATATACAAGAAAATCTAAGTTAAATTAAAATCTAAATAAATATTTGTTTGAGGCATTAGAATTTCATGCATTTACATAATATGAATAATTAATTAGATTTTAAATAAAGTAAAATTTAAAATATAATCAAATAATTGTTTTAAAAATTTCTAAGGCAAGAATCAGCACCAAAATTAAGAAAAGTAAATATATATATCGGGTCGGTAAATATTGATTGTGCTACGCACCAGATTAGCAGTGGAGGGGTGTCTACCTTTCGGACCAACAATTTTCACACTTCCAAGAGTACGAACGAATGACACTGTCTATTTGATGATCATCGTGATGCTGATGATCATGATGATAATGTTCCCATTTCTAGAACAATTAGTACACGTGACCGGTTAGCTTTCTTAATGTAATGATGTTAAGTAGTTTTCAAGAGTACTTCTTAGCGATACACTGTTCAACGTTTAGCTCTAGTAAAATCACGCCATACCAAGATGATTACCACGAAAAGTTTCACTGCTAATATTTTATGTCCTTTTTCCTCTTTATCCTCAAAATTTTGTATTTTATCTTGTTCTTTATCGCTATCTGTCAATATTTTCTCTGCATTCCCCCTCTCACACACATACATATACGCATTTATAAGCATAAAAGCACATACTTTACATTGTAAATTATAGTTATTACTTTAGAAATGTTTAGTAGGACTTGTTCTTTTTTACTCAGGAGCTGAGCACGTGTTGTTTATTCTCTGTCGCTATCTCTCCCTCCTCCCCCCCCCCCATATGAATATACTTCGTTCTGGACCTGTCGCGCAAACTTAAGATATATGAACATCGGCAGTAATTCAAAAACTATATTTAGAGCACGCACACCCACAAAGCACTCACTCACACACACACACACACACACACACACACACACACACACACACACACACACACACACGGCTCGAACGTATATATGCACATATCACATTATCTAGAATGCTTGCACATGCATAAATCTTTAAGTGATTTTTATTTTTTATTTTTTTTTAAATGCCGCAAAGACTTTGAATGCCGCTTTCTTTCCTCAAATATTCGCGATTTCAAATTCACGTCCTGCACGTTGAAGATATAATCGTGCTTAAAACCGATTTAAAATCACTCTCAATGCACAGAAAAACAAACAAATAAAACCTACGTCTACCTGAGCGACGAGCCATCTCATCACCTTATCTCGCAAACATGCCGACACGCGCCTGAAATACAGCTGAGGTACTGCGTTTGGACTCAGTTCACGATATGTGAAGTTGGTTTCCTCACAAGTATGAGTTGAGAGCAGACAAGTTTTGTCGCCGCTGACAACGGGAGATAATTCCGTACTAAGTAGCGAAGTGAAAGCACAAGCATTTGCCATACTTGATGTGATGCGTTCTGAGTTCGAGTTATGCACACAACAGACGGTACAAAGGACTTATATATGTATCTGTTTACATTCAATCTCACATGTCACACACACACACACACACACACACACACACACACACACACACACACACACAGAGTATACACACACAGTCGCAGGAATATATATTTGATTATTTATTTTATATGTATTCATGATGATATTTTAAACATTGAACGTTTTAAAAAAAAATTCTCAATAACTAGATTATAAAGAAAGGTGTGGTTAAAACCAATTTGTAAAGAACTATCAAAGGTGTTTGCACGATCTGACAAATATTCATGCTCCCCTCCTCTTACACAACACACATTCAAACTTGTTATTAGGTATTTAGTTAGTTAGAGGAGGGGATTGGCTATAATATGAATTAGGCCGTAGTCAGCTGGTTAAAGGAGGGTATGGTAGTGATTGAAACGCTTATGGTAGTATTCTACAACAGTAGTTTGATCAGGATTTAATTAATTTTTAGCCGGAAATAGAGATACATTCATACATAATAGCCACATTAATAAACCAATATTTCAAACATTGCTGAAAGCAAGAACCATTTCCTATAGAACACGTGCAAATATCCATGCGTATTCTACAGGAATGGAATGAATGGAAATTTTGTCTTTGGTCTAGAATGGTTTTATTCTTCTTTTTTTGTCAGCCAGAAAAAAATATATGATAACAAATGATGGTGTGATTTTTATGATGTTAAAAATAGACATTTAGATGTTGTCTCTTTTTAATGTTTCAGGAATGAGTCAATGGTTGTTAGGATTTTCTAGGACGGACCGTGATATAGAATATGCTTGAGATGAAGTGGTGTTTGTCAAAGAAAAACGGAAGAGTTGGTCACGATTTTGTTAAGTCCAGATTACTGGTAATACGTTGAGGTGTGCTTTGACTTGATGTGTTAATTTAAGTACTAAGGGTATCCTGCGCAATAAACTATTCGTACAAGTTGAAATATCACTTTATATGGTGAGTCTTTGACTTGATGTGCTAATTTAAGTACTAAGGGTATCCTGCGCAATAAACTATTCGTACAAGTTGAAATATCACTTTATATGGTGAGTCTTTGACTTGATGTGCTAATTTAAGTACTAAGGGTATCCTGCGCAATAAACTATTCGTACAAGTTGAAATATCACTTTATATGGTGAGTCTTGTGTATGGTGCCACACGCATACATATCTGACTCAGTATGTGTGTGCGTGTGGTATGCTTATGAAAGAATCAATCACATGTATGGTAAGTCTTGTGTATGAAGTCACACACGCACGCACGTAGATATATCTGACTCAATACACACACACACACACACACACACACACACACACATGGTGTGCTTATGAAATAATCAGTCACATGTAGGGTGAGACAACATAATTTTAAAAAAACATAATGTCTGTGGATTTCTTTAGGATTACAATCCATCTTTAGTCCCGTCCACATCCAGAAAGTAGTGTTAGAATTCATATCGTGCTTGTGAACATGGCGTAAATAGCCTAGTGACGGTGCCTGCTTGCAATATGTGACTCTGGACAATATTGATGTAGACCTCTGGAACGTCCACCTTAGTCCACAAACCACCAGTCTGAGAACCACTGTATTACCACTGCAAAGTTTATTTTTAGGGAAACAAGTATATAAATCTCCATGTTTGTTTATGTGAATAAAATTATTATAATCCTTCCGTTACGTCGGTTTGTATTGGACGCAAAACATACGCACACATAAACACTTTCAGCACTCACGCATGCACAGGCACTCACACTCACTCACACACACACACACACACACACACACACACACACACACACACACACACACACACACACACACACACACTCCTTGCTATTTCGAATTCAAATGCTAATGTCCATCTAGAAAGGTCCATACCTTTTCATACAAATATCTGGAATATTAACTGCATTTAAATTAAAGAGAAACACTCTACTCGCTGCTTATAATATAACAAGAATGTGTAAAACACACACACACACACACACACACACACACACCACCACCACCACCACCACCACATTACACTACATTCAGATGTTTCTTATGACTTTTCAAGTGGAAATAATGAGACCACGTGAAAAAAGCAATCAAGGGAGGGAATTAAACAGCAGTAATAAAAGATTCTCTTATGTCTTACTGGTAAATGAAAAAAACGGACAGAGAATAAATTTAAAAAAAGATCAAATTAGTACAGGAGTTCCGATTACGTGACGGTTATCTCCCATTGATGGGAAAAAACTCTACTACTCTAGCTCTCGTCCCATTTCTGGTCCCATTCCACAGAGGTATGCTAATATTTACGCAAGAATGCACCCCTAATCATTAATTACACAGACTCTATAAAAAGCACTCTGCATTATAATGAAGCAAATAAAGAAGTTGTTTTGGGGAGTGGTTGTTGCAATATGAATGATTCATAGATGTACTTAATTAGTCCAGTAAAAACAAAAATTAGCACAATTAACAATAAATAGAGAAATAACCAATTGTTCTATTGATCATTGTAAAATAACAGACATTGATTATGTTTTACAAATTAATATTCTTTAACAAATTTATGTTCTTTAATAATATAATATTGATGTGCTCAAATAGTGTAAATGTGCTTAAGTATTTTACATTTAATTAATTAGTATACGTATGAGAGGAGTGCCATGTTATGTCAACTAATATTATATCACATTATTTCTGGTCATCCTGCAGGATAACCTTATATTTTAATCAGTAGTTATCACGTACATTGTAGTGTCAGAGGGAGAGAGAGACGGACAGAGAAACCTGGAGTCATTCGTGGCTAGTGGACTTTTAGTAAAAGTGACCCCTTTTCTTCAGATGGCAGTATGAGACAGCTGTTAAGACTAGAGCTACATGCATTCCAGCACATTACATGAAGGAATTAATCCTTGGACCAATGCCATTGCCAAATGCATCATCGCCATTTGTGTACATGTTGCTATCCAACCCGTCAACATGAGTTGAAGGAGGCTTGACCTCTACCACAACTAAGATAAGAATCAATATTGAGCTGTCACTAAACCATTGACTATTACAAAACTGTTCTTCGAATTCATGCCAGGTCATCTCAATAATCAACATACTATCATTTTAATTATTCATTTACCAATCATTATTTTACTTTTTTCATTATTATTAATAAATAATTGCCACTAGAAAACCACAGAGTAGACTATTTTATCCACATCTTCTATTTTCTAAATAACCAGGATTGTTTGGGTAGCTGCGGGGTCTAGAGCTTAGACAATTGTCTATTTTATAACCAGTTAAAGCATTCACAGTTACTCTGCAGTCCAATGTTAGAATATGGACTCTGTCTGTAATTCTAATTAATGCAGGTAGGGGTGCTTTCATACTAACTACCATTCATCATCACCACCCACTCCACTAGATGTCACATATAGATAGATAGATAGATATATAGATAGATAGATAGATAGATAAGAGACAGACAGACAGATAGATAGATAGATAAGAGACAGACAGATAGATAGATAGATAGATAGATAGATAGATAGATAGATAGATAGATAGACACACAGATCAATGAGTCGTATAGATTTTTCGAAAGACTAATGGATCCAAGGCTGTACACGTGTATGCTCAGAGATTATCTGTTACGTGGCCCTGCATTTTCAGAAAAGCAAAATAATTTATATCCATGAAGAAATGTTTCTTTATACTTTTCTCATACACTCTCTTTGACTGAAGACATCTATGGATACACGCCATTCTGACCCTCCCTACTCACCATACATCCAGGACAATGACAGTTTGATGTAACCAAGCATTTCTAGTCAACATTGGTTGACGCCGTCATTTCTCTCTACAGAAAGCACGTGTGTTGGGAGTGGTAAATTTGTAACGCAGCAAAAACGCAAGCAAACAAATATCCCCCTACACCCACCCCCGGTCCCATTTCTTTCATTGTCCAGTCATACGCAAGCATCTTTATGACCGAGACAAGCGAACTATTAGATTATACAGCCTGGATTTAAATTTTGATTAACGGTCGAACCTCGGTAACAGTAGATGGCGGAGGCGTGTCTTTGAACAAAGATGGCGAAGGCAGATGTTAGACAGATGAACAAAAACGGAATTTCACCCTGTAATGGGGACAACGAAGAAGACGGCTTTAACTGGAGACTGGGATCCTGGAAGAAACCAATACCCAGACCACTGCCACTGCCGAACTTTCCATAGTCACGGAATAATGAAATAGACTGCTTCTACATTTCTCCTGAGATTTTTCCTCGAAACGACTTCATTTGTGGAACTGGTATACAGGGAAGGCAAATGTCTTCATTTCATTTTAAAATATGTTTTTATTCTGAAAGTTTTTAAAATAAGCATTTATACTGCTTTCTCTTAGCTGTCCTTGCATTCTCGGATTTCTTAAGAATATGGGATTGTAATCATGAAAATTTACTTTCGAAATGACACACTCTAACTTCTTTATTTAATCGACATGTTTGTGAATAGTAAGTAATTCACTTTTCTTCGTCAGTCGATCTGCGTATTGCCAGGATGATTTTATTTACGTCAATCATTCCGCATTTCTGAGACAATTAGTGCGCTCTTTCCATCCGTCACTTCATTTTCTTCAGTCGGCCAGATTTATTACTTTCTATTGTTGACATTCGCTCTATGTTCAAACGGTAGTCATTCGACACTAAGTATAAACTTTTATTGGCATGAAGACGTTTAACTTTGGTGATGTCAGTAATTCAGTTCTATGAACCAGTCATGATTTTGGTGTGTTAGTTTGTCATGTCCAGTCATTTCATTTTCTGTACTAGTCAATCATCTTTCTGTCCGTGTCATTTTATCTGTCAATCGTTCCTGCTTCCTGCACGATATTGGGTTGCGCATCTTAAAACCGCATTTTAGCGACGTAATTCCTACTTTTATATCAAACATTCTACGCCAGTCATTCTACACCATCAGTCCTCTTTCTCTATCAGTGTTCTATTTTCTATTCATATTATTCTGAATTTAATGTCCATTCTTTTTTTTTTTAATAAAAAAAAATGATCTTTGCGTTATTGACGTCACTCATTTCACAAATCCATGCACCCGCCCTGCTTTTAAAAGCTGTCATTCACCATTCTCTTTGACCAGTCATGTGTGTGTGTGTGTGTGTGTGTGTGTGTGTGTGTGTGTGTGTGTGTGTGTGTGTGTGTGTGTGTGTGTGTGCTTACTAATGAATTATGCCTGCATTTTTTTACTTTATTAAAAATGTGCATTTATTTTAATCTAATATTTCAAACCGAATGTGTTCATCCAGTGAAAGGCTTGTTGCGAAATTGATATATTTCTCCCTTGTTTGAGGGGGATTGAGGCTTAATTGTACAGTCAGTTTAATGGTATGTTTGTCATCTTTAGCATATGATCAGCAAGGAAGCTAGAACGCACACGTCACGCACCAGTTACTCATTCAAACAATGCAAATTATAAAATATTAAATAATTCAATCAGTCATCTATGACAGCATTAAAGACACCAACATATTTTTTGTCAGTCCTTTATATTTTCAAAAATCTGTTTCCATCTCTTTCCTCTCTCTCTCTTTTCTCTCTCTCTCTCTCTCTCTCTCTCTCTCTCTCTCTCTCTCTTGCCTTTCAACTATGTAACTATGTGCGTGCGTGCGTGGGTGTGCATATGTGCGTGAGAAAGAGAAAGTGTCTATATGCATGCATTTATGTGTGCTTGCTAACCTCTATGCTTTAAATATCCATATACACTTAAATATACACGCTCACAAATAAATAAACAGTGTCCATTCAAATAATAAAACCCCACCACATTTATTACCTAAGTGTATAGACATCAACCCTTGCTGTCTTATCCCCATGGCAATAGTGCGAATTAAAGTAAACTCTTGCAGTCAAAGCAAACTGCCAATTGGGAAAAGTGTGTGAAATTTCTACACGATTTTGTTTTTAAGAGAAAATTACGGAATATCCCATTATGAACTATTAGCTAGGGTACTGCTGTCCTTTGACCTTTGATGTGAGTCACGTGCGTGGTGACACATCTTACACGGGGAACAATGGACTCAAGCGGGTGCGAGAAGTGTTGAAAAGACTCTTTGAGTCTGACCGATCAATAAAGATTGGTTCCATAGTTACAGGTCGACATTATTATTATTGCATTGGTTGGTTGCATGACAGTGGGGTTTTGTTGAATTTGGGCTTCTCTATTATTAATTGTTATTTTCTTCTTCTCCCTCCCTCCCTCCCTCCCTACCTACTACTACAGTAATTATTCTTTTCTCCTGCATTGCTGCCTTTCTTGGTATTCCTTCCTCTCGTAAGTCCAGTGCATTTTATTATATGAAAATATTTCTACTGCTGTGTTATATTTATTGCATTTATTTCTGATACTTCTATTATTGTTTATGTTCTCTACTACCACTTCCACCTAAACAAACACCACTACCACCACACAAACACCACTGCCAGTGCTACTTTTATTTCCAATTCTACTACACTTACTGGAGCAGGTTCTAGTTTCATCATCACTTGTATTTCTATTGATATAACAATTGCTGCTACTTCCACTTCTAACTATTTACTACGACTGTATACTGCTAGTAACACTGCTACATTGTTTTCACTCCTATAGACTGCTACAAGTGCAACAATCTTATCACTACTTTAATTATTAATACCTTATTTCTCTTCCTCTTGTTCAGCTGTTGCAATCATACTGCCTAAGATAATTATATTTCTATATTATCAGTTTTCCCTTCTACGAATACAATATCATATATATGTCTGTAAAACCTGAGAAATTCAAGCAATTACAGTTTATATATGTTCGTTAACTTCGGACCGCTTTGTAATACTCGAGTGTAGCTTTCCTTTTGAGCGCGCACATATATTTTTGTGTAAACGTCAGAGAATTGAATGCCAAGCACAAGTGCTGATGACGTGCGTCATTTTTGGTCAGCATTACTCGATTCGCTTTGGCGCCAATGTTTTCTTCATCCTTTAATCAGTCCTAATGACGTAAGCACTAGAGAATGGAATAGAATAGAATCTACCATTCTAATCACATAAAAGAATAAAAGGAGAATTTACCTCCCTTTTAACATTCACAGTCTAATGGACACTTCACTTTATGAAAAGCATGGTCTGATGATGACAGGACGCATGCTTAATTATCAGGAAAGACATCCTCTTTCCAGTCATTGCAGATTACGCATGAACAAGAGGACCAAAACAGAGCAAGCGGGGAGTGGGGGTAGAAGGAGATAAAAGCTGCCTTTTAATTGTCGACCATCTGTCATATATTTTTGTTTCCTTTGTTCACATAATAGTCACGTGTTTCAAGAAGCGTTTTATTTTAAGAATAGCATTACAGGATTTGCTTATTGCAATGAGTTTAACTTTTTTTTTTTTTTGCCTTTTAAACTTATACGACTTCCCCTTAATGCTAATGCAGGGATATGTTAGAATACAACACGAAATTTTCGTTGTAATATTAAGCAAATAAGAACGGCCTACATATAATGAATGTGCGTGTTTGAGTGTGAGCGTGTATTATGAATGAAATATAGGGACAACGAGAGCTTTCCAAACAGTTCAATATAATTTATTTTTCCAATATGCATGTGTGTGTGTTTGTGTGTATGTATTTGCGTGTATGTGTGTGCATGAAAAAGAGCGAGCGAGTGAAACAGAAGTTTTTGCCACATCGTACGATTACCGTTGTAAACATTTAATTCTAGTTTAATCATAGTATCAAGTATGGACACTTAAGATATATAGGGAGGGTGAGACGGAAACAAGCATATGGGGGATATATATGTGCATATTGAAACAAAGATATTCTAGGAAGGGGCGCACAACTCATCGCTGGCTCTAGTCTGTTCGCATTGCTCAGAGAACGAAGCTCGTCTGCTCACTGATAATCATGCACTTCCAATTACCGACCGGCGAATTGAATCAGCATGGACTAGGAAGTCGGTGTGTGACATGCGTGACGCAACCTTGGTCACAGAGCATGATTACTTAAGTTTCATTGTCACAACGAAAAACTATCGTGTGTGTGTGTGTGTGTGTGTGTGTGTGTGTGTGTGTGTGTGTGTCTAGAAGATATTTGAGCTTTACAATTAAACTCCTTGCAGAAATTTGTAGTATCTATAGAGCAGATTAGTCCTGATTGTTCGGCGGGCGTTCACTCTTCCAGTTCTGGGATTGTAATATTGTCGATCACACTCATTGCTGTCAGTTAATGAGTTATGTAGACATGCATTCGAACAGTATATTAGATTACGCATTTCTTTTCTAGCTCAAGAAGACGTGGAATTGATTTTTCTATTTTAATAATCGAGGTGCGAACTATTCAGTTAAAAAAAAAAAAATCGATCCTTTTGTTTACATGGTTTAATACTGGTCGGTAGAATTCTAATTCTATTTTCTTACATTTTCACACTCGAACTTCTCTTTTTGTTGTTTTCTTTGTTTCTTTGTTCTTTATGTTTTAATTTTAAATGTCCCCAAGTTTTATTCTCATCCCCACCCCCCTTGCTATTGTAGTCGTCGCCCAGAAGTACTAAACGACAGTTCTCAGCTCTCCATTCTAAGGCAGTTATGTAAGTCGTCTGTTGTTTGTGCTTGGTTTTAGTTTCCCGCCAAATGACTGATTTACTGAGATTTTAAGTATCGACGCATTCTAACTTGTCTATTTAGGCTGACACTTTTTCACTGTATAAAGTTAACGGGCTGATTTTAAACTGATAAGAGTGCCCTTTATAACTGATCTATTTGGGGTGTCCTCTTTAGTTTTTAAATAAGTGCACTTTTTTAGTATTGTCTATTAATATCTTATGCTTTTGTTCAGCATATCTTTTTAAACTTATATTTTATTACTGTTTTATTTCCTTCTGCTCTTATATATACCACTTGAAGGTACGGCCACCCAGCAACGAGTGTGTGGATTTAGTAGCGTGCTATACAAAGTGATTTTGACAGTTATTGCGACGTTTACTTTAGTTGTTTTGATTTTTAAGAAGTCGTAACTGTAGCTATCGAAAATTTCAAAACTGTTTGCCCACAAAGCTGTATGGAAAGTTCCATAACTATTTATTTGCTTATAAAATTGTATCGAAAGTTTCAAAACAGCCGATAACGCCGATATATTCATAGAAACTGAACTTTGCACCTTCTTCCATATTCCGCGTCAGTGTTTTGCTATGGTGGTTGTTGTGAACTGGTAAGTCAATGTTTTGCTATTGTGGTTGTTGTGAACTGGTATATCAATGTTTTGCTATTGTGGTTGTTGTGAACTGGTAAGTCAATGTTTTGCTATTGTGGTTGTTGTGAACGGTAAGTCAATGTTTTGCTATTGTGGTTGTTGTGAAGTGGGTAGGTCAGAGTTTTGCTATTGTGGTTGTTGTGAACTGGTAAGTCAGTGTTTTGCTATGGTGGTTGTTGTGAACTGGGTAAGTCGAGGCATCAGTTTATTCATGCAAGGTTTCATTCGAGTTGTAATATTCAGTCTGATGAAAAGACTATTTATTCTTGCATTTGGGATTGTTTAGATTATCTCCCACTATTTTTTTTTTTTTTTTTTTTGGGGGGGGGGAGGGTGAACTGAATATATTTGTACTCAGTCGAGTGACAAAATAGTAAACCGTCCCAACAACAATTTGATTTTTTTTAAAATTTTATGTAATGACTCTTATTTACATTTCTCTGGCTTACTCGGTGTTACATTTCTTTCCTGCTTAATAAACTGTCTTGACTTGTTGAAACTGTTCCAATCAAACACCGTGAGTAAAGCGGCCGGGTAGCGCGGAGTCTTCGTATCATCAGAAAGGAAATGAATTATCATCGACAGCCAGTTGCGTCCCCTAGCAGCGCGCGCAACAAAGTTGCTAATTGCAACCCTCCCATACTTTAACCTACACCACCCCACTCATATAGGGAGTACTCATCATCCTGCGCACGACGCGAAACTTAGTAGCGCTTATCTCCCTTTTGTCACCGATGGGCTGGACTAGATTGACATAAACTGGTAATTTGCAGAAGTGATTTGTAGGTCCAACAGGTCGAGTTTCGAAATATAATCGTGACCTTTTGTCCGAATATGTCATATGACATGAAAGAAATCTGAATACAGGCAATGTGGTAATGTCTATTGATGCGTCTAAAGAATAAACAGATGAGGTTAATTATATATAATAAACAGATTGATGAGAGAGAGAGCGAGAAAGCGAGCGAGAGAGAGAGTAAAATAAAAATAGCAAATAAGGGAAAGAAAGAAAGATTATTTTGCTATGAAGGGAGGATGAATGTTTAACAAACATAATGAGAAAGAAAGAAAGAATATTTTGTTATTGTGGGAAGGGGGGAAATAAGTATAATCAAAGCTACCTTAGTATAAAGTAGTTGTGTAAAGAAATATTTTAATGACATCAAGTAAGTGAAGGTGTGCTACAGAGGGAGGTCTTTCTTGTGTTTTGTGATTTAACGGTTTATTTACCTTGGTAACTTCTTAGTTTATAAGTCACTCTTCGTAATGCCCCACCCACATCTACCATAATTAAATCCCCTTAAACGACTGCACATCAGTGATGATGATGATGCGTGTGAGTGTGTGCATATGAAGTACATGAAGGGTGTGCGTTATGATGTATATGTAATTAAAATATACACAAACCTGTGGACAGCGGAAAGTGTCTAAACGATTAATTATTATAATTATTCAACACACCTTCGTCAGTATGCACTCTTCCAAATCACGTCAGTAGTAATATCAACTCGTGTAATCTTTAAGTAAAAATAACAACAAAACCCTTAAAAAAAAATCCTCATGATCTCCATTAGATGACGACATTGCGCAACATATTGTCGGTAGATTGATAAATTAGTAGATTGATAAGGCATGAGGACGCCCCTGTGTATTTATTTATTTATGCAGTTGTGTGTGTATATGTGTATGTGTGTGCGTGTGTATGATTCATCCGCGATACTCGAGTATTATAGTCGCAGTCAGTGACACACTCAGAACAGATACTCTGTCGTTACGTCTGGCGGATTTCTTTGAAGTCTTGCCAATCATCGACAATAAAGCAGGCTTAAGTTGGGACCGAACGACAGACCAGGCCGGAAAGGCTTGTGACCCGCTTGAGTCATTTGTTTAATGGGGTCGTCGCCCTGGTTTCCTCGTGTTAAAGGTCCAGCAAATATAAGTTAAAATGTCCCCCCCACCATCTCCGTAACGTGGAAAGTTTTGTAAGTATGAGTATTGAATATAATACATTCCAATCTTGCATTTAACTCCACGATTGTAAATATCTGGCATTTGAATGCAATGAAAATGTAGTCTGGAGAAACAGCATTTAATTATTTTCCTATTTGTTCACCGATCGACGCGATTTTGTCGTCGCGCATTTGTTGGGTCACGTTCCTATTAAGTACATTACTCTTATGACGTACATGAATATCTTTGTCATTGTGTGGTTTATTTAAAATTATATACCAAAAAACTGGAGACAAGTTGCGCGAAGAAAGTGAACTTTTTGTTCTTTCAACATTATTGAACTTCTCTAATAAAAAGAACAATGCATATTTAAATTTATGTTATTCCTTTCAGGTAATATTTGTGTTAATTATTCTTGGCATAATTTGCGAAGTCATATTTATATAGATATTAATTTTATACTGGAAATTAAGGAATTAGTCTAACTGTCTAGTTGTTGTTTTTTTTTATTTTCTGGAGCAATAAATGAACTAAAACGAATGATAGTGTGTGTGTGTGTGTGTGTGTGTGTGTGTGTGTGTGTGTGTGTGTGTGTGTGTGTGTGTGCTGCTCGGGACTGTATGTATGAGGATGCATGTAATGGAATAGCGATTTAGGCAGAATTTTTGTATTTGCAGGTGAATTGAGTCGCTAGTAGAAATGTACATGCACAATTTGGAAAGAAGAAAGTAAGGAATGCATAAGTAAATATAGTTACCCCTGTTATTTTGCTTTGAACTCGGAATTCAAACTTGCACTAGCCTGAGAAAAAAAGTAAAAGTGAGAAAGTTTAATAATATTGTCTGAAGTCAACGTTAAAACAAAACAAGCTTCATTAATCAGTGAAGAAGCTGTAAACATGAGTAAAGTAATCTGTGCGAACACACTGTCTTCTGTGCTGTTTTTGCCTACAAAGCAACCTATAGTTTGAACAGTCTCCAGATATCCCTTGTGTATCCCTTGTACGAGATGAAGAGCAATCTTTGGCAGATATCCCTTGTGTATCCCTTGTACGGGATAAAAAGAAGTCTTTGCCATATATCCCTTATGTATCCCTTGTGCGTAGTGAAAAGCAGAGTTAAGTTCGTTTTCCAGATATCCCTTGTATCCCTGTAAGGGAAGAGAGGAAACTGTAATTTGAAAAATTCCCTTGTAAGAGTTCAAAATAAACTATTGTTTGAATAATATTTCCCGAATTTGTGTTTATGTGATGAAAAACGCTGGGGGGGGGGGGGGGAGAGAGAGAGAGAGAGAGAGAGAGAGAGAGAGAGAGAGAGAGAGAGAGAGAGAGAGAGAGAGAGAGAGAGAGAGAGACTATTGATGACTATATATTAAGGGATCTGAAATAATAAAATATTACGACTGCAAAGTAATGACGGTTTCAGATGTCGTTCCGTGTTTCTCATGAATTTAACTGTCTCTTCGCAAACTGTTAATTTAACACACAGTCGAAACACGCAACATTCTCTGAATAAATTCGTCGCACTATTTTTCCAAACTGCAGAGCAAACAGGCTTGTCAGTTCGAGGACACCTCAAACAAATAATTAAAGCATATTTTATAACAATGGCAATTGTTTTCTGTCGTATGAAAGACGAAGTAACGAATACACGTCTTGCTAACTTCAATTTGGAAGAAAGTAAATAACCCTACATCGCTTCCCGAAAGTTAAGGTATGCAAGTTAATTGCATTATGGGGTATTTTTAATGTGTTAACTTTGTACTGTGGGCTTGTGATTTTTTTAATATTTTTTTTTAAGGGATTTTTTCTTCCTAGCAAATACAAAACATCACCGCTCTAGGCTGCTAGGCCTGACAGAGAGAACAGCAATGCTATAATTGGCCGGCAAAATAGAGGAAGGTCAAGGATATCGGCTTTTGCCAAAAAAGAAAATCAACAACCCTACTATTATTCCTTCTTGATGAAACAGTACCAACAAAGCAGCACAATATTTATACATTTATTCTTTATTTCAGCACTTTTAACACTCTTTCTATTTATATTTCTTGTTGTTTATTTCTTTAGTTCCTTCATACTCATACTTCATACTTCATTCTTTAGTTTAAATATTTATTTATGTGTAACATTTTTAAAGATTTAAAGAGTAACTTATGATGTTCTTTATTTCTTTGTGCTATTATATATTTGATAATTCATTTATTTAAATAGGTACCCTTTTTGTTAGTTTTACGTGAAAATATTATTATTATTATATGGATCAGACAAGAGAGGTCGGACAATGAGTGCATTTAAGCTTGTATAAAAGACTACTTGAAACCACCACAAGGTATGAATCATGGTTACTGTCTCAATTGTACGTGGGCATAAAATATTGATGCTCCTACACTGTCCGTGTTACCAAGAGACTAAACTAGACAAGTAATCTAATCGCCCTCACACTTTGTAACAACCTGACTGGGATGTTAATGAATATAGCTTCCACACACTACACTTTTCAAACAAAAAATGAAATAATATTGTTGTAAGCATCAGCATTACTGAGCAATGTCAAAATTTGAAATAGAGAATTTAAAAAATGCACATGGGAGGTAACGCCGGCAGCTGGAGTTCACAGCTGGTCTACAAGATGATAAAGGTAGTTCAAATCCTGCAGAATTTCTTCTTAATCGCAGTGAAATAAGGATAGGTTGTCGGATACATGCTAAACTGGAATACGCTGTGACAGTAGCTATAGTTTTTGGCAGACGAAGATGAAATCGACCTTTTGCCGACTTCCGGTCACCCGACACACAAAGATGTTCTTCAGGGTATCTTAAGAATATAAAATACGCGTCACGGAATCCAGAGGCCTTGGACCAATTGAAAAAATATATCTTGTACGTGGGGAACAGGAAACTAGGGTACTTGAACACTTCAAATTTCAAACTAGTCGTATCAGTGAAATGTTTTGGTAATAAACTAAATTTTTGTTCTACTAAACTCAAATATCACGCATCTTACTTTCATGCAACTCAGATGTACACGTGTTTTCTTGAGCATTCGTGCAAATTCGTACTACTTAATTATAAAATTTGAAACAGGATATTTTACAAATGGACAACATTAGTCTGAAGAAGAGAAAATCATTGTTTCCGTTCATTCCATAAATTTCCATTTCTATCACTGAAATACGCTGTTTAACGTGCCAGTTGTAATGTAAACGAATCCAAGTACAACTGGCGGAAATTTATTAGATAAACATTTTAACCCATCTTAAGAAAAATCCCTACTTCTCTTGTTATATTAAATGCATCCTTTCTTCTGGGCTAAGCATCATTTACAGGACGGCTCAATAGATTTCCCAGAGGTTAATATCTGGGTAATGTCTTACACACGTGACCCGATTAACCGACCACCTGTCTTAATTATCGAAACGCTCGTAGTGGTTAGCCATGAGCCCCACATCGGTTCGGCGTACGTCATTAGCTAACTGTATTCAATCAGCCATCAATCGGCTTGACCGCGCATCATGGTCAATCATTTCAGTTCCCATGGTCATGCAAACGCTGAACAGCACTGCTATTCAATACTTTCATCAAGCAAACATCATTAACTAAGTGGCGTTGGCGTCACAACTTCTTACTATGCAAAACATTTAACATTCTCTTTGAAAACCATTCAGTTTATTCCTATGTTCATATGACAAGACACTGGATTTTGGTTACATCATATCTGAAGAACAGCTGTTCATAGTTTGTCTAGACACAGTGTGTCAGTGTGAAATTTCTAAGTGCTGTCACTGAGTGTCCAGTGAAGTGTGATTGTAGATTAATGACTGACGACAGTTAGCTAATAATGTACTCCATCAAGCCGATTGATGACTGATTGACAACATGCATCACATACAATCACTTCCCCATTAGACTACAATCACTTCCCCATTAGACTACAATCACTTCCCCATTAGACTACAATCACTTCCCCATTAGACTACAATCACTTCCAAACATATTTCTACGTGAAAACTCACTCGCATACGACTAGAGAAAACCTTTCAATTAAGGAATTAAAAATTGGAGAAAGGTAACAGACGCTGACGTTATAATTACGTCGACAAACACAATATGAATGTATTTAGAACTAGAACATTTTTGATAAACATGAAATTTGTATCCATATAACAATTTCAAGCTTAGGGCCATATAAACGCCCCAAATAGATAGATAGATAGATAGACAGACAGATAGATAGATAGATAGATAGATAGATAGATAGATAGATAGATAGATAGATAGATAGATAGATAGATAGATAGGTAGACCGACGGATAGACGGACGGATATGTTTTTGTGTGCGTGTGCCAGTGCATACACACAAACACACAAACACACACACACACACACACACACACACACACACACACACACACACACACACACACACACACACACACACCAGATCCTTTGTGCCTAACAACAATATTGAACATTGCTGTATTTATTGATGACTCATTATCACCTATCTGACACTATAAAGAATGTCATTAGAGACTTGGGATCCAATTGTGAACATCCGTTGTGTGGTAAGGCTGCAGAGCCATTAACTACTAACACTCGCTTCCTGTGCGGATATCTGCAACCATGAAGCAGTGCCAGCACGACAACTGATCATTAGCTTCCAAAACCCCAGTGTGTCTGAGTTATTTCTTAGAATGACTCAGACATATACTATATTGGTCTCTGTATTCGTTACATAGTTTCTCCTAATTAAATGTTAAATTTGAGGAGGGGTGGGTAGATTTAGGTTATTATTTTGTACAGAAGGCTGAGCACTTATTTAGTCAAAGTACGGTCAGGAAAAAGAAAGACAAAGCGTCTTTTATGAATGCTAAATAAAACTCTATAAATACGACTGAGGGAAACGATTTTACTTGTTTCAATAATGCAGTGTATGTTTTGGTTTCATAGAAATTGTGATTCCGCTTTCGAATATGATTTATCATGAAGGAAAATGTGCCAGTGCTTCGTTACAAAATTCATTGTCTTCTTTTATTAATACTATACAATTCAGCTAGTGGATTGATTTGATAGATCTCTCTCTCATGGTTTAATGGCCTGTCTGGAAGTAGTAACACCAGAATTTTCTTTCTACATTTGCAAGTATCACATTCACAAAAAGACGCTTTGAGGCACTTTGAGGTAGTTGTCTTGCTTCTAAAGAATTTTACGTTGTCTTTGCGATTCTTTCTTTCATTCTTTTCTGTTAAATACTCTGCTAGCTAATTGGAGAAACCACTATAAGCGAATAAAGATAATAAATTAGCAAAGGCAAAAGTATTCTAAATCCACTTTTCTCATACAATTCTAAATTTAAATTCGGTGGTGAATATGTGTGTCTACTTAGTAAATGTTTGTTTCGCTACTAAACACCCGGACAACTCGACAACTGCTCGTCAATATAAATGTTTGTTTCGTTACTAAACACCCGGATAACTCGATAACTGCTCTTAGTATAAATGTTTGTTTTGTTATTAAACACCCGGATAACTCGACAACTGCTCTTCAATATAAATGTTTGTTTCGTTACTAAACACCCGGACAACTCGACAACTGCTCTTTAATATCTCCTCTTCTAGTTGTAGTGATCATTAAAGAGTTGTAAACAACGACAATTCATTCGAAAATTCTTTATTATGCAGGATAAACAACTTAGCTTTATCGTGACACAAAGGATATAATAAATAGACAACCATTTTGTAAGACAACTGTCTACCGCCTTATAATACTATGAAAGTAAATAATAATAATTTCAGGATAGTCAGGAGCAGCAACAACAACAACACAATCCTGGAGAAACAATTTAACTTTTACCATATATAGATCATAGATCTTGTTTTTTTTTGTAGCTAATAGAAAAGCGATCTATGTGACAGAGTTCAATGCTATCACAGGAGGAAGCTTCACATCGAGTTCATTCCCCTTGGCGCCAGAAGTCTTGTTTAATCTTTCTGACTGGTAGATTAAATTTCATGAAGTGACTAGAGTAGGACTCATGTGCTTTCAAAAGTCCAGACCCATTTTATAATTAGGCCTTAACTAGTCTGACAAGAATTGAAATGAAAAACAAATGTTATGTTGTACAAAAGGGCACGTTTATGTCATTGACAGTTATAGGTACACTGTGAATTTTACTAATAACTAGCTGTTATACTCGGCATTGCTGGTGTATAGAAGGCACAGCTAAACTTTCAATAGCCTTGTCAGTTGAAAAAAGAAAAATTACAATGATGATAGCTTTATTGTGTTGCGTAAATATGTGTCATACTAAAAATTAATAGCTGAGAGTTTCCTCTCTATGGGATGATGTTTTCTGACCAAGTGCAGATGACCACATTTCTAATCACTTAAATACTTGCCGGATGAACAATGGGTCATGTGTGTATCAGTCTCTCGTGAGACTAGGGCATTACATTTGGCCCGGTCTCATTTCAATAAATATTAAAATAAAAAATAGAATGATTCAAACTGTATAAGGTATACTAGCATAGAAGTAAAAGTAATGTATACACATTTAGCCAAACCACCAAAGTTACAAGAAGAGGCAGACTGGTTAGTTTTCAACTACAATATAGTGTAGGGCAAATGAAGCTAACTAAAATATTTTATTAACTTGTAAATACCGACCTTGACACAGTAGTAAGCAAACTCTCAGAAGCATCAATGGCAAAATGGAAAACCAAACAAGAGATCTCAGGCTCGCGGGGAGGGGGAATTAGTGGTAGTTTGTTTCCATCCATGAATGAGTAGGCATTGTAGAATAATTTGACCCTTGGCTCAAGATGTGCTGTAAACATCGCATGACAGAGGTAATAACTTAAGAGACCAAGTTAAATACATTTTATCTTAGTTAACCCATATTTTGACAAGAAAGGAGATATAGTCTGGTCTAAGTAAAGATCATAAAGTCTGTGTGGTTTGGAGTCTAAAGACTTGATAAAAAATGACTTCTGGGGACATTCAGGAATCTTCAATACAGTGTTTCTTCTAACTCTTTGTTTTGGCAGAAATGACAGGTTTGTCTGTTTTGTTATAGTATGAAAATTACAGTTTAGTAGATTTTTGATCAGAAGGATTTGGCCTTGACACAAACCACTATCAATTAATTGTAGCAAATGCTTATCAGTTATTGTTATTCCATTATATTTAGTTCTGATCTATTCCATTCAGTTCTGTTTTGTTCACTTCCTATTGATTTGGAATTGTTGTCATCATTCTCTTTCAGTAATTAAATTCTGCATCTGATCTTGGATGTGTGTGGTGTTCTAGATCTGGCCCAAACAGCACTATGAAATAAGCTGCCTCCTATGTGTGTGGTGTCCTAGAAACATGAACACTAATAATTGAAATAACAACAGCGATCTTATTTGTATCCGTTGCAATATGCATAGTTGAATCTCAGTCAGTCTGTTATTTAATGACAATTCACTGGAAGCAAATCCATCCACACAACTCCAGCAAGGTAAAACTGCGACAATGAAAGTGGGAAGTATGACTAGGCCATTTTTTTTTAAAATCCTAGATGTATGATTAAGTATATCATTTTGAAACGTAAATGAAATTGTATTTGAAGTGAAGCCAAAAGAAAGTACCACAGAGGAAAATATTCAAAGCTGGTTTGTCACCTTTAACAACCTGTAAGCGATATTCAACGAAAGGTAAAGGGTCACCAAGTTTCCACATCATTAACCCGATCCAAAGAACTGTGATCCTCAGCTTCCGCAACTTTACAGCATCTTAATACTTTATTAATGGCAGATATCGATCAACCTGAGTGATTGTATAACCAGGTCATAAATTTGCACGTGACAAACAAAACATTGATCGAGATGAGGTCATAGGGCGATGATTCATCTGAAAACCGTTTTCCTCATTTTTGCAGGCACTCTGACTACCTGTCTGCCACAATGGAATTCTGACGGTACTAAATTTGTCACCGAGAGGATGGGTGCTTAGGGAGAGAGGAGGTAAAAAAACCGCACAGCACTTGCAGTGAAGAGAATGTGACACTGCCACGGGTGATTTCCCTGATGAAAGTAAATCATGAGTCATGTTCCATCCAACTCCCTCCACCCGATTTCCTGTTTCATCAACCTACTCCAATTCGCTCCGCTCCACAAGCTGCATTCACGAACACAATAAAACGTATATATAGAGCTGTTTGTATTATATTTATTTTTCTCTGTGTCAGACTACGTAACTATATCTCTGTCTACCTGTACATCCACATAACCATCACTCTCTTCTTTCCTCCGACCATTCATCCATGCATGTAAGCATCAATAAATCCACCCGGCCTATCTATCTATCTATCTATCTATCTATCTATCTATCTATCTATCTATCTATCTATCTATCTATCTATCTATCTATCTATCTATCTATCATTCTCAATTATGAGTTAGGGGATTATGTAATTGAATATCGTTATCTATTTCAACATCCTTCTAGTATTATTTTAATACTCACTCTCTTAAACATAATGCTTCTTGTGGCACACAGTAACACGCCAATAGTTAACACTTGGACAAAGTGAACGGTGGAAAGATGTGTGTGTGTGTGTGTGTGTGTGTGTGTGTGTGTATGTATGTGTGTGTGTATGTGTGTGTGTGTGTCTGTCTGTCTATGTGTCTGTGTGTTGTATTATATATATATATCCAAAATATCTAATTACTAATTAACTTAGTTCACGAACCAATGGACACATTGAAACATTTGGGCCACAACACAATTCAAATAATCGAATACCTCCTTTCCTTCAAACGATGCACTGTTGCGTGTGGTCCTGCCCTGTCATCGCAACACATTCGCCCTTGTCATTCACTGTACTTCTAATGAACACTTAAACTTGACCTGCACTGTGTCTTTAAATTCGACAACAAATATCTATTAGAAAATACTAGGGAAAATTAAATCCTGAAAACCAGCCAATGACCGTTTACAGTTTATCTAATATCATTTAAATATTCTGATAACTGAATAAGAACATTGGACTGGTCCCCATATTTTATATAATCCACTGCTATAAGCGTGCAATAACATAATTCATCAAAATGTACTTTATACATGCCTACATTTCAGACTCATGGTAAATAAGTCACTTTACTTCATTCCAAAGATGTCTCAAACTATTTTAATGAAGAAAATAGAATTCTGTTAACTATTCTTTTTTCTCTTCTTTCACGAACTATTCAACTACAGTTCTGTTAATTATTTTATTTTTTCTCTCTTCTTTCAAGAACTATCCCAAAGCTCGAACTGTTTCATCACTTTTAATTGTCTTTCGGGAAGCCTCTTTGCATCGAGCATATTCTGAATAGTAACCAAATGCATGCCACTTACTAAGGATTACAACTTTCTCACGTGACCACTACGTCCATCCATTGGCTAGTGTTTCTACAGGTGAGAATTGGCTTATGTTTCCGTCACTCACCAGCCCACATACTTCACAGCATATTTCGAAGCCTGGCCTTAACATACACAGATCCAATTTTCTTACAGCGAGAATACAAGTTCTAACTTTTAGACTCACAAGCCGCCCTTCTACTTCCGAAAATTTAGCCATAGTAAACGCGCTGTTATTTACGGTTACGTAAACTTGCTACTCACTCTTCAAAACACTTCCCTAGTCTGGGTATCACACACACACACACACACACACACACACACACACACACACACACACACACACACACACACACACACACACACACACATCACACTCCCTTTGCAGTTGGTAGCGTAATCTGTCTGTCTATCAAGGGATTTCACTTACCTCAAGGCGAAAATAGCATTTAAACCTTTTAGAATTATTGTTCCTAACGGTTAAATTTCCTGTCTTCTGCTTCTCATATCTTTATTTGATGGGCAGGGGATAAATTAAATGTTGCAATAATCCTGGGACGCGTGACAATAATACCAATATTTTTACAAGATTGATTTATAATTGGTTTATTTTATTTGCTTCATGAAAAGAAGTTTACCGAAGCAGCCATGCTGTTCAGTTTTCAACATAGCTCCTTGGTGACATATTGGATGTGTATAGAATGTTATGACTTTTACAGAAAATAAGCATTGCCTGCAACATTCCATTACACTGATCATCCAAGAAAAGATACAGTAACATTTATGCGCTTCGTATCTGGTTTATTGACAAAGAAAATACGTATGCATTTCTTTTATTCCAAATCACATTCTCATCCAAACAAGCTTGTTGATTGAAGGTACAAAAGGGAAACACTCTCTGATGGCCACATTCCGTCAAATTTAGTTTTGTGCAGCAATTGGATAAAAGATAATTGTCACAGGGAAGGATGGACCCAAAATTATATTTTATTTCACAAATAAAACCCGCTAACAAACTAGGGAAGTAACCCGAGTTTTGTTATTATGTATATATTATGTAACTCCAGTAACAGTCACCTAAGATCTCATTAGTTAGACAAACGTTGTAGACACAGTGTGTGTTATCATTTCATGTTATATATATTTAGAGAATTATATATATGGAGTGAATTAGAGTATTCACGCATGACTGATCACAAGTTGTTTACGAGAAAGAAAGCTGATGCGTAGTTGAATTGCCGACAAAAAAAAGAGCGTGCTGCACGAAGAAAAATAACCATGCAAGAACAAATTATGTCACAAGACATAAAGCTTTTAGAAGTTTATGGAAACTTTTAGGAAACTATATAAGAAAGGAAGGAAGATTTTTACACTTATGCTGAAAACGGAATTTATGTGAAGACATCTCACTTCATATGTATGGAATTCTCACGTACAGAGATTTCATAAAGGAAAGCTGCACATATCTCTTTCCACCCGTTTTTCATCTGGCTACTGCCAAAAGTTGAGGTAATGAGGTATATTACTTCAGTATATTTATTGGCAAAGTGGAAGGTTAGTTTTCAAGACAGCTTATGCACGCAATGTTGGTTGTATACAGTTAATGACACGAGAGGCTATTTTCACCCACCCACCCAACCCCCGGCTGACTTGTTTGACTTCATATCCCATGGTCAAAGGGACAGCACTTATGTTTTCCTTACAGACATGAGGATTTCTGCATGCGATAGAATGCGACGACACATCCCAGTAGACGATTCATCTGATAATGTTCAACGTCTTTGGGTTTTCCATCGACACGGCGACCAAGCACTAATGACAATTATCAAGGTTGGTGAAATGTCAACAGAGCTGCAGATTTTTTCCCTTGTGACAGAATCTGAGCGTAGTGCCTAGACTCCTGCAGGTCTATGCTACCAGGCGACACAGCCATTGCATCATATCTTCACTTCAAAGTACCCTTATGAGTGACGTGTGAGATTACATCATCTTCTTGGAACAATTACTAAGTGAGTAATTAATAGCAAGGCAAATACCATCTAGAACTCTTGAGAATAAAAACATTTAAATCTGAATGCATCTAGAACTATTGAAAATACGAACACTGAATCTATTCTTGTTTATCCATTACTATTGTATCATTTGTGAAATTTGAACTTTAAGCCAATGTTGTAATTCATGCCTATTTTGTATATAAATTATTGTTGAAAGCGCGCCATTTTCTGCATTTGAATTGTGTAATTAACTTTTATTTTACATTTTGAATTTCATCATTTTCATCTCCCCTTTATTCTCTACATAGTGTATAACATTGGAAAGTTGAATGTTTGACTAATCATTGTGTGAAAGAGTAGTGCCCCTTTAAATAAGGAAATAAACAACCTGATTTAATCATCCTCCACAACCTTGTTATTCATAGTTTTTTAAAGGGGCGAAAGAATTTGGATTTGTGTTGTTCTGTTCGTCCGTTCATTCACTTTCATAATACGTGCTCACCGCATACACAGCCAATAAAACGTTCCTTTGCATGACATAATAAAACTGGGCCCCACCCAAACATCTATGGTGCATGTCATTGTGTGTCTTTGTAACAACTTGACACGACGTATTACTGGCACATTTCACACAAGTTTATCTTGGAGATACACCGGAACAGGCCAAAAAGGACTTCACCCCTTGTGTCTTTAACGTCAGCTCGAGCCGGCTTCACACCGACTACCCCTTCCCCTTGTGACATAATTACCTTTAATTCACATGAACATGCAATCCTCTGCTTCAAGCAGTTAACCGTTATTTCTGAACTACAAAACGTGCATTCTTTTACAGTTTCACCATGCTAACATCCGAAAGCTGGGTTTCCTTCTATTGCTTAAATGCCCTCGGTAATGAGGACTCACGGGTGATAGAAATATCCGTTTCTTTCGTTTACCATACATTCCAACAGAGCCATTCTTTGATCTGACTTATGCTATTGCGGGAACCTACCCATCAGTCATATGTTACTCATCTTCCCTCAGCCTATTAAGCTTGTGTTACTCATTTTCCCTCAGCCTATTTAGCTTGTGTTACTCATCTTCCCTCAGCCTATTTAGCTTGTGTTACTCATCTTCCCTCAGCTTATTAAGCTTGTGTTATCTTTCCTCAGCCTATTAAGCTTGTGTTACGTCTGAAATTACATTTTAAGAAGGCAACAACAAACGACATCCCACCAGAAAAACAAACATAGGGCCAGGATATTTTGCTATGGGCGTGGCCCAACTTAGTTTGTTCATTATAAGAGACATCTAATGGACACTGCATATCTCGTTCCTCTCATCATCATTCCTCCATCACCACCCCCCTCTACCGACTCTTTTAAAATGGCTGCTACTTATTATGTATAAGTTTTCTCTTGTTTAACTTTTATTGTGTTGAATACATTTTTGTTATTTGTTAAACGTCCACTTCTATATTTAAACAAAGGAGACATTTGCATGCTTAGGGGTTGGAGCATAATTTTGATCATTCTTAAAAGTCAGACAATAACATATCTTGGGGAGTGTCTCTGCAAGCTCAGAGAGTTTGAGGCCCACATTTCTATATGATCAGAGACGTTTGAACTTAAAAGTGAAGATAGGAATTCTGAACTGATAATGCTCAGAGACAAGGTGGAGAAAAAAATAATTAACGGTTAATGTCTTTGAGGCCTGACCGATTTCTCGTCTGCAATCACAAAGAAAGACCTGTATAGGCGGGATTAAGCATATTAGGGTTTGAACAGGATAATCTGTTAAACATCACATCACATACATCTTCTACTGAAAGCTTCTAAGTGTATTCATGCTGCAACTATGCTATGTCTTCTACTAATCATAAAGCATTATTAATATTGAACGTCACAATTAGCAAGAAATTTCAGGCTGTATTTAAAGTAATTGAATATCGCGTGTAATAGACTAAAGAGATAGCACTCAACAATTTCTTTGGCTGACTAACAGCAAAGAACAAATCAAACACACAAACATCGTTTTGACATCTGATAAACTGATCCACAGACAGGAACACTATTGATGTTGTGTATTAATTTACAAACCAGTTTTGCATTTATTACTAATCAATATAACACAGTCTTTCTCCTTCTTTTTGGTTATTTTGGTTTCTTGGTGTTTTGTTCCTAGTTTTATGTTCTTCATTCGTTTCAGTTTAGCCTATTTCTTTCAGGCTGTAGTATTTTCCCTTCTTTCTTTCTTTCTTTCTTTCTTTCTTTCTTTCTTTCTTTCTTTCTTTCTTTCTTTCTTTCTTTCTTTCTTTCTTTCTTTCTTTCTTTCTTTCTTTCTTATCAAGCTGTTTGTTTTACGTCGCTAGGATTCTGTGCGGAACTTCTTTCTTAAAGTCCCCGGCTGTCGTTGTTCCGCTCGCCCCCCCCCCCTCCCCGCTCAATGGACCACACCCTTGGCGTCTTTCTACTCAGTCGCTTGGATCATTTGATGATAATAGACATAGCCACCACCGATAGTACATGCGAACTGTGTGGATGATGAAAGAGCGACCCTCGTTAGAGGAATGTTTGGACAAAGATTATTTATGTGATGGAGAGAAAAAGGCGAATTAAATCGCGGTTTCTCCGTAAAGTCGACAAAAGAAGTCACGAAGCGCTGTTAAATTCAACTTTGATTACATGCGCCTATAAATTGCAAGGCCATTGTTCCCCCGAGCTCAGTCTTGAAGGAGTCGAAAATAATCCAAGGGAAAGAACTGCAGCTCGAATTTCCCAGCCAAGCGCGATTGCTTGGGTGAAACGATAATGGCGGGAAGTCAGCTGATAGATGAACATGCATTGAGTTGTTACTAAAGACTACGAGGAAACGTCCCGTCTTTCATTTTCTTGACACACTTTTGTCAAAGAAAAATTTGGAAAGGATTTTCACGTTGACTAGATGACTGCTTGTCAACGATTGTCAACAACACATCGACACACGTAGTGAGAACTGCTCGCAATACAGGTAAGTACCCACACATGTCAGTTAGATAATTAATAAATTAGGAATCTATTTCCCGATTTCTGTTGTGTTTAATGTGCACTTTGTTTTTTTTTTTCCATTTGCACTGTGGCTGGAATATTAATTTATTATCTTTTAGTATTGCTTGATTCGGTCCTCAGTGTTATCGAAAACTGATTGCCTCGTGATCTGACAGTAACAAGTTTTAAGTGGCTCTTGCTTTGGGTTTTGTTTCCGGACGAATGCTGGGTGCAGACACTCTCGGCAGCTGTCCCCGAATCAAATAATGCTGGAGCAAGTCAACGACAAAAGGACAAATTATATATTTGCACGTAATTCTGGTCTCGTTCTCTTAGTGCGCCCGGACGTGTAGCAAAATTGGCCTGGATATTTGCAAGAAGTTCTTGGAATGGTTGAGGCAACAAATATGACGGGTAACCGCTAAACTGGGTCAACGAATAATATCGGAGTGAAATAATGATTAATTGCAAAGAGTCTTCAAGCTAAATTTATTTCTGTGTTTAAAGGGAGAAGTCATTTGATGCATAGTCCATAAAGTTAACATTTGGAGTTTAAAAATGTTATCTTATGTGTCCTGGTCAAGATATACTTCTTAGTGTCATTTTGACACTATGTTTCATGACCTTGAAGATTCCAACCGTTCGATGCTTAAATAAAATTGTAACAACAACAAAAAATCGGTACAAGAAATACACTATACACTCAACAACAAGAGCATTGAATCGTAAATGGAAATACCTACAAGACTCCCTATTTTATTTAACGCCTTCTAAGAGTGTTGAAGTGTATTGATCTGGGGTAGACTGATTTAGGCTTTGGTCATCCATCAGTCACTGGCGACGCTACTCTTTATCCTAAGAAGAAGAAAAGAACTACATATTGGGGATCTGTACAAAGTAAAAAATAAAGAAATAAATGAAGTGAAGAAAAATAAGAACATGTCAAGGCCACCGATGCGGTATCCAATTAAATAAAGCCTTTGGTCGTTTAACCCACAGAAAGTTTGAAAATATTTCTTATTCGAAAAGTTTCCTGGCTAATAGTCACACTTGTTCATATCAAATTCATTGAATGATGATGGACTGGAAGATTATTTGTTGAAGAAATGCTCTATTCTAATCATTTTGCATATGAACATGACTTGAATCCATTCATAAAGGCGATTGTTAGCTAATGGTAAGTTAAGTGACTGATAAAGGAAGAATGGACTTAGAATTATTTTGTATATGTTTTCTATTAATCTATGATTTTAATTAGAGAATACTTATGTAATTTCTTATTAAGTGACAGTCCAACGTACCCATACCATTACACAGCTGTTCCATAATCTTCTATGCACTCACTCACAAAGCATACCATTGAGAATCATCCAGAATTTCTGGATGTTCTGTCAAAGCATTTTACAAGGAATTTCAGAATTTTCGTGTGTGTCACCCAAGCACACCTTGAGGAATGTTAAAAAATCTTTGTGAATTCTCGAGACCAAACTCACGCCTCAATTCCATCAGACTGGCTCTTGCAAAGAATTCACAAGAACCAACTTACAGCAGCATGTTTACTGATAGATTTGATGACAATGCTGGATTTACACACCAACGTGATCCCTTAGAGTACAGTAGTCACTGCAGTCTGAAGAAGACACAAGGTTACAAAACACTAAAAGCATCAAAAGGCATAATCCTTACTGCAAAAGTCAAATTGAGACCAGTGCTAAGTTTCAGGCATAGTTCATCTATAAACTCCTTTCTCTCTTAAAGACATTCTCAACTTACAAATCCTGCAACAATATTTATTAGACGAAATATTTCTGTGTCCATTCTTTCTTTATCAGTCGGTTAACTTACCATAAGCTAACGATGGCCTTTAGGACCTGACTTGACCTGACCTGACTTATGTCAAAATCAAAGTGGTTAGAATATAGAACATTTTTCAACAAAGTGATTTTTGTCTAAACCCATTGGATGAAATTGTTATATGAACAAGTGTGAAATGTTAGTCAGAAAAACTACTCATTTACTTAGAACTGGTTCTGAGAACAGCAGCACTTTCAAGCATATTCTTTACCTGAGTTATTAATTTAACTTTGGTATGAACAATACCCGAAGGTCATGTCACGTTGACAGTTACCAAATTATATAACAATTAAGTTTAGAAATAGGGACAGTCAAATATACTCCACCAAACAATTATAATATATATTTTTAGTATATATTAACTTCTCATGGCGTGTGTTTTAGTGTATATTGACTTGTCGTGATAATGAATATTTTTATTGTATATTAACTTGTCATGGCAATGTATGTTTTAGTGTATATTGACTTGCCATGATAATGTATTTTTAATGTATATTGACTTGCCATGATAATGTACTTTTAATGTATATTGACTTGCCATAACAATATATGATTTTAGAATAATCATGTGAAGGCTTAACTGAACGCTGTGTGAATTTAGCATATATCGACTTGCCCTAGCACTTTTGTTTATGCCCAGACAATATTTTGCATTTAAATAATGCTTACTTGCCCGAAAATCGTATTTGTGTTGAATACAGGCGGAATTGCCCAGATTACACTATGTACCTCATACATTCTGACAATGTTTGTATGTAGCACAATGTAATTCAGCACATGCATGACTTGCCCAGAAAAAGAAGAAAAAAATATATATATTTAGCAAATTCCCAATTGTCCATAAGAGTTTTGAACTGGTACGTACTGCTAGACAAAATACGCAACGTACTTGTGACGTAGAGACATGCTCATAGCAGTGTGTCCAGTGAATTCAGCACTTTGTTTTACGTAAATAACACTTTGTGCATGCAGGCAGTTTGTACTCATTTTGACTGACGAAGACCACACACTTCTATTAGCGCACTCTCCCAATTCTCGAGGGCATACTGTTTTATAGTGAATTGTAGGTGATTTCTCTTCATGACCACAACGTTAGGTCTAAAATTGACAACGAGGTATCGTAGTTTGCTCAAATCCAGTAATTGTGTGTGTGTGTGTGTGTGTGTGTGTGTGTGTGTGTGTGTGTGTGTGTGTGTGTGTGTGTGTGTGTGTGTGTGTGTGTGTGTGTGTGTGTGTTTGTGTGCGCGCGCGCACCGGTATGTTTAATGAAGTATAAGCCCAGCCACCGCTTTTAATTTTAGAAGATCATGTTCGGAAAGTTATAACTTGCTTCGTGGTCAGTGTTCGCACAAATAGGTTTACTTACTGTTAATCTCCTGGAGGATAAAAACAAACACCGCGCGAGTTAAAAGAAAGGATATTTATCTCAGGGCCGGAATACATAACATCCTTTCATTTGTGATAAGTGCGTGGTAGACACATCTACCGTGCGATGGAATCGATCTTTTGCCGCACGGGCTGGAGATCACGCCTCGGGACGAAAAAGTTTCCAGTGGCCGCCGCTGCATTCGGCATCTGTCAGCCTCAGTCCGCAGGAGCGGTTTCCTTCTTAACTATTGAGCGGAAAGCGGCAGCGAGAAATAACTAATTTATCCTAGTTCTTTTGGATCGCATGACCGGTTTGTAAGAGTGTCTCGACTTCCCCCAACTCCACCCCACTGTCAGTTGGACAAGAAGTGGGTTTAGTTCCTGTTAATTACTACAACCGCCATTTTATTTGGTCTTCGTCTGAAAGGCGTTTCTCCTCGTGCGGGTACTGTTCCTTAAGAGGAAGCTTTGCACATTAGCGATCTTGAGATTTCGAAAATATACTGATAATTTCGTTACTATATAAATCAGTGCTTTTTCTGAGTTAAAACAAAAAGAAGAAGACTGTCTATCGAGTGTAATAGTATCAGATAACTGAAACTTTATTACATTAATGAATATACTATATCTGCTGATCTTGATAAGAAAAATGAATATAACCAAACAGCTTATTTGAAATTGCTTTGAACTTTTATTACCCACATAAAAGAGAATCAAACTATTAATTTCTACGCGTAGCATGGTGTTTGTTGCCCGGATGTTGACTGAAGCGGACCTGGAATTGCGATTTCCTCAGCAACGACATGGAGTCGGACGATTCTTATCGGACATCTG
The DNA here is from genome assembly GCA_028829895.1 of Sinotaia quadrata. NCBI lineage: Eukaryota > Metazoa > Mollusca > Gastropoda > Architaenioglossa > Viviparidae > Sinotaia > Sinotaia quadrata. The sequence goes on along the minus strand of CM054177.1, from coordinate 135,201,077 downwards.
TGGCGACTTCTGGTCTCGCCGGCTGATAACACATTACACTAAATTACTTCAGTCAGTTAGATTCAGTTGGACTGCACTGCTCTCAAAGTGCACTCACAAACTTTGTCGAGACAAAAAAGTGTGGTGAAACTTTCGTAAAATGCTGGAAGTAGCTTTGTTTGCTCTGATTCAGTTGAAGTACTTTATTTCCCCCTAAAACAAATTTTGTTCTGCACGTAAATTTATGTTAGGTTATTTAAATGTTTTTGAAAACATGTTAAGTCTTTTTTTCTTTTTAAAGCAAAAACTTGTGGAAAAAAAAAACTTTTACCCTTGTATGAATTTTTTAAAATTTTCCTTTCTGTTTTTGCTGTTGTGATATGTTTGTTTTGTCTATGTATAACACATTTCAAAATACGTTTACTAATTTATCTCAAAGACATTTATAAAAAAATTGCATTACAGAAATGTCTGCTGGAAAACTTGTCCTCAAACGTCCGAACACGGGCGAGCGGAAAGCTGAGCAGTCGGTTGCAGTTTCCGCACGTGATCCTCGGGCTCCATAAATCATCGCTAACATTTTTCACGTCAGCGTATCGCAACGTATCGAATACGGGAAGGGCGATGAAGATTGCAACAAACTAAACGTCATTGTGTCCCGAAAGAATGTGTCACTTTTTTTCGCAATCAGCTCCACACTCCACCATCAAGAGCATCACACGCGTTGGCGGCGTCATTTGACTGACGTTCAGTGAAAGAGGTCGCATCCCGGACAGAAGTGAGCCTTTCGGGCGTTCGACCTTACAAGTGCCTCGTTCTGCGCGACTGAACTTTTGGAATTATCAGTCATGGATATGCTGCTGATTCTGTGCATGCTTGTCTTCATGGCGTTTCGCGAGATTATTGGAGGTAAGGGTTAGATACTCTTTAGAAAAATCTATATAATATAGTATACCTTTTAGAGTGTTTTCTAAATAACATTTAATACTTTTCTATTAATGCCAACTTTTATTTATTTTTTTTTGTAATCTCTGTCTTCTTAGTTTAATTTATAATATTTGTTCATTTTTTCTCTCTGATTTATTCTACTTTGTATCCTTCTTAATATTAAGCGCACCCAGTTGTTGTCATTCTATTTTCTTTAGTCTTCAACACTAACATAAAGATTCTAAATAATTTATTCTGATGTAATAATTTATATTTGGGTTATGTCTTCGTACAAAGTGCACGAGGACAATGGCGTGTACTGGCTTTTTTGTGGCATGGAGACGCAGTTCATTAAAGGTCATTCAGTAACCGACAATTGAATCAAGAACACTGCGGGCGTCTCCAAACCCATTCAAGTTTAAGGGTAATCTACTCTTTACCACAGTAGGTTTTATCTTATGTCCATTTTTTTTAAAAACAGACTTTTCTTCAGAGTGCAGATTATCCATCCAGACGTAATACTGAACTCTCTCACCCCTAGCGTCAAAGATGCTTGCATCGAAATTTAAAATTAAAGATGACAACAAATCTTTGAATCCCCAAATGTCGACTTAAGTCATCTCCCAATGGTAACGGGGATTGGGAAGTGGGAATTCATCAATACTAGCTGATTACACTGCCACTGGTTGTTATACATAGAGCACAGTACATATGTCACTAACAATAATGTTTTCCATTGTAACATATCGGTCTGGTAAATAAACTAGGATATATATTTGTGTGTGTATGTGTGTGTGTGTGTGTGTGTGTGTGTGTGTGTGTGTGTGTGTGTGTGTGTTATGGTGTTCGTACCAAAAAGAAAGTATATTAGTCATCTACTGTTATCGGCAAATTGGTGCCATGATTATGCATGGTTGTAAGAAAATAATTCACAGTGGTGTCTTTGTTTATACCAGCTTTGCTTAAATGTAATTTAAAAAAAATATCGTGATAGTTCTGTTTTGCATTGTGATAGAAAAAGAAAAATGTTGCGTTACCGTAGACATTATGTCATTTGCAGTAATATTGATAAGACCAATTTAATTGTATTTTGTTTTAGATTATTTTTCTGGAAAGCGATATTCCAATAATTTGTTTTGGTGTGAGCGCGCGCGCGCGCGCGCGTGTGTGTGTGTGTGTGTGTGTGTATGGAAGTGTCACGTGATTCGCTACAATCAAAGAATGTGTAGGTATTAGAAGAACGAGAAAACATTTTCGTTCTAAAATGTCCGTCCTGACATTAACCTTGTATAGTTTTTTTCCTATATTTTCTATAATGCCCCTTCTTTCTTCCTGATAAATGTTTTCTAGCTAGGCATTTTTCTTGAAACATATTTCTTTTAAGTATTTCACTCTACTGGATGCTTTCATGCATGACTTTTGTGCGTATGTGTGTAGATGTGTTTTCATATACGTACTTTCTTTTGCTTTGGGGGGGTATCTTCATCCATCCATCTATCTATCTATCTATCTATCTATCTATCTATCTATCTATCTATCTATCTATCTATCTATCTATCTATCTATCTATCTATCTATCTATCTATCTATCTATCTATCCATCCATCCATCTATCTGTCTGTTTGTCTGTCTGTCTGTCTGTCTATCTCTGTGTGACAGAGTACATTTGCTCCTCACTATTTTAAAATTTAATCGTTATATAAACTGCTAAATTGTCAGAGTGACCCGACCTTGGACGCTCCTTATGGTGTTACTTTGAAAGTGTCTGAGTTTGAAGTAAACAGCCTAAAGCAATAATATTCTAGATTCGCTGACCTAATGGAAACTGAATGAGCAGTTTCCTATTATCCAATGATAATCATATATGAGAACAAAATGGGATGAGTTTAAGGAGTTCACTTGCTATAGGGAATTTTACACTTAATCACTTTTGAATTTGAAGTAGAAAGAAGTCCGGCTTGAAGGCAGTCGTTAGCTTGGGAAGTGAGTTTAATTGACTAATTGAGAGAGAATGGACTTAGAAACATTTCATGCATTTTACTATGATATATTATAATTCTGTTTAGTAAGAGATGTACTATGTGATTTTATTTTATTACTACAAGTGTTGAACTAATCTGCTCACTTGTAGTGTATTAATATGTGACTTGTTTGATACACTGTGTTTATTTTATCATGGGAGTCCATGAGGATAATGAATACTGTCGCAGGAATTGTAAGTTTGAGAATGTAGTGTCAGATAGAATGGAGTTATATTGGGATAAACGAGAAACCAAGGTTTGCTCCTTAATTATATGTTGCAGTGATCAAGTCCTTTTTTGTTGGTTTGAATCTCACTCTGTGAGTCCCACCGCTCAAGTGGAGCCTCAAGTTCAACTTTCAAGTTTTCAGCTACCCTTCATTTGTTCACTATTGTGACTTGAGTGACTGGGGAAGAGCGGGAAACTTGCAGAGTGTGTTGCAGTTATGGAGTGTATGGAGCACACTATGTACTTTTGTTTATCAGAGCAAAATAAGCTGGTACATTTTAGAGAATCTGGTGCACTGAAATAACCAGAATTGCTGAAATCATGTCCTACATGGAGTGACACAGGAGGAGACATTCAAGAATATAGCAGGTGTCAGAGTTTCCAGTGGGGGGACTCCTACTGAGAGCAGACATTTTGATATTGTGACATTGTTGCAAAGGCAAGTGAAAGACTGTGGGAGATGACACTGTGACATTGTTGCAAAAGCAAGTAAAAAGACTGTCAAGCAGTGCTTAATCTAGGTCTGTAAATTTACACATTTAACTCTAATAACTCCATTTATATTCTCTGATAGGATTAACCTGCATACATATATTTGATTTTTTTTCTTTTAATATATTTATTGTTAAATTTATTGACCTTCTTACACATATTGAATTTGATAATCTTATTTTGGAAAAGAAAATGGGTGGATGGGGACTCACTAAAATAGATTAAAGACCGATTTGTCTTCTCCTTTCATAAGAAGTTTTCAACTAACGGAAACCTATGTGACTGTAAATGTTGGTTGATGTGGAATAGAAGAAACATTACAACCCAAAATATCCACGAAGTGAGAGATGGGTGGTGTCAGCTTTCCCCCGCCCCCAAAGTTCTGTCACCTGAAATTTAAGAGCTAATGAGAGTTAACTCCCCATTATGCAGGATACTAGGCATATAAAATATATACGCAATAGTGCTCAATGTAATACAATATTTCTCCTTTCCTCCCTCATGTTCTTAGCTCTTAACTTAAAACAATGCATAAGGAGTGCAAGAGGGGTAAGGCGGAAGAAAAACTGAAGAACATGGACCATAATATTCGGCACTGATAAGTACACAAATCTTTGCAGCATACTCACCAAACACGGATTTGTTAAACAGACATGGTGTGCGTGCGTAAATGCGCAATAGCTTCTCAAGTACTGAAATGAACGTGCAATTGTGCAAGTTGGCACTGGATCCACGCGAGATATTTTATTCCAGCGACTTTGTCTGGGATCTCCTTTGGCCTTTGGAATGAACTGGTTTCAACAGGCTTTTTCTGTAACATGATTGTGAGGAGGCCTTAGCTGCTTGAACCACATAACAATAGAAGTGGGCAATGTCTGATTGAGAACATTGCCTGTAACATAGACTCAAACCTACATCCCTAAGAGACAAAGGGAAATCAAGACAAGCTTCCTCACTGATGGAAGTGGGCGGTGTTTGGGAGGGTGGGAGAAGTAGATGGGGAGGGGTTAGATATCAACTCTCCTTCGCTATGATGATATATTGAATTTAAAGCTACATGTAATGCATCGTTGTGTGATTTAATATTAGAATCTATTTCCGCAAACTGCGGAACTAGAAACCTTTTAAACGGAAGTAGTTCTCGGTTGACATTTTACGCGTGCTACTCAGCCCGAATCATCGTTTAAAAAATAATAACACGTTTGTAGTTTATTGTCAGTAATGAACAATTTTACTTCACTATGCGTCATTACCAGTAGTGTGCATTAAAAAAAAATATATATATATATAGAAAATTAAAATAATAAGAAAATCAGATTTATTAACATGCATCGATTTCCTTCCCAATCAACTGACGTCATTGCTGGAGACGACCAGCAGGAAAGCGGCACACTTCTGGGCAAAGTTACGCTCTAACCTTTCAGCTACGGCAATTTTAAAAAAAACAACAAAATATAAGAATTGAACCTAAATGGTGTTTCTTATAAAATTGCAAACAAAGGAAACTACAAGTACATGTAATTTACAAACAACATTTTGTAATCCACTTGCAACATATGTCATGGCTTATGCCATGAAGCGGACTATATTTTATAAGAGCTTTCTCTGATTAAATTTTATGAGCTCTACAGAAATGTCACGGCTGCACTAAGCATTCTTTGCAGAAAAATAAATACATCATTAATGTCTGAATTACGATCTTTAAAATGGTTCCTAGCGCATTGTACAATTCATGTGTTCAAACAACAATTGAGTGTTGAAGAATTTTCTTAACTATTTTGGAGAAATTGTTATCTGTAAAAAGGAAAGAAACAAAATATATTATTTAATTTTTAAAAAAACACAACTTATTCGTAGTAGAAATAACGACTGCCAAATTCCCTGGTGTCATCGCGATATTAATTTTCCTAAATAAAGAAAAACAGAGAGTGCCTTCTTAGCATTAGTGACCAATATCATACATAGATGCATTGCCATTACTTGTAATCTGAGGTACATTCGCCTGTGTTTTCATCAATATAGAGACGACAGTGACATATTTGCACTTACGGACTTTTTTTATATACTGATATTTACCTTATAGTCTATTTGTTTTTCTTTTTATATACTGATATTTACCTTATAGTCTATTTTGTTTTTCTTTTTATATACTGATATTTACCTTATAGTCTATTTTGTTTTTCTTTTTATATACTGATATTTACCTTATAGTCTATTTTGTTTTTCTTTTTATATACTGATATTTACCTTATTGTCTATTTTGTTTTTCTTTTTATATACTGATATTTACCTTATAGTCTATTTTGTTTTTCTTTTTATATACTGATATTTACCTTATAGTCTATTTTGTTTTTCTTTTTATATACTGATATTTACCTTATAGTCTATTTTGTTTTTCTTTTTATATACTGATATTTACCTTATAGTCTATTTTGTTTTTCTTTTTATCGGCTTTTTTTTTTTTGCAACGTCTTAACAGTTGCACTGAAAGTTTCTTATCGAGTTGGCTTTGGCTTTATTGTCCTGATGATGTAATGCTGCATTATGACGTCAAGGTCGTAAAATTCTGAAGTGTAACTTTCAGCTTGGACAATTGAGAGTTGATTTAATCCTTGATTTACTCGAACTAAGATTTGTCTGTCTTTAGTTCTATTCGGACAGTTGATGATGTTTGACATCTTTTAGTTCACTCGGACAATTGAGATATGTCTGACGTTTTTAGTTCACTCGGACATTGAGGCTTGCCTGACGTCTTAGTTCTACTCGGACGAAGGAGATCTGACCGACGTCTTAGTTCTACTCGGACCAAGGAGATCTGACTGACGTCTTAGTTCTGAGCCAAATTTCAATATCTCAGCCAAATGATTACCTATAATCAGATCACTGAGTAATATGCTTGATATATAATTATGTTTATATTAATGTGTCTCTATCAAAGGTTATACAGAATATAATTATGCTGTTCAGCCTTTCTAAATTATTATATTGCGCAAGACCTGCACAAACACATTATATAAGCGTGCGTGTATGCAGATGTGCACGTGTGTTTCCGTGAAGTATTCTGACTATAACTGGGGCAAACATAACAGAGATGATTAGGTGGATGACTGATTTTGGGGTTGCAAGAGACCGCCATATTTGCGCTCCACAAATGTGGCGCACAAGGAAGATGCTGACAGGCACACGACATCCCGTAACTGCATTAAGAACTAGATTATTTTCCAAATCCTCGTCAGTGCAAATATTAACCATCACACAGTTACCAGCGAAGTGTGCCGCATAACGTTCTCTCCCTCAAGTGCCTTTGAGCGTTCGAAAAGTTGAAAGATAGTAATTGTGTCGAGTACTGCTTCTTTCGATAATAACGCTTAATTCCCTCTAGCTAGGAACGGTTTCTGGAGCAGGTATTATTACGCCTTTTATTAATTGCGGAAGCGACGTTCTTATAGCGTGTGAGTGTTTTGATTTCCTATAGACGAGGAGAGACAAAAAGAGGAAAAACTTGAGAGAATTGTTAGAGGGAGATTGTTTTATTCCGATCATACGAGTGTGTGTGTGTGTGTGTGTGTGTGTGTGTGTGTGTGTGCATGAGTGTGTTTGTGTGCTTATTTGCATACGTGCTTGTGTTTGTGTGTATGCGTGTGTGTGTGTGTGTGTGTGTGTGTGTGTGTGTGTGTGTGTGTGTGTGTGTGTGTGAGTTTGCGTGAGAGAGAGAGAGGACAGAGAGATTGAGACAAATAGAAAAAAGTTAAAAGAAACCCCACAAATATGCATACAGAAAGAGAGACAGGCATGGAACCAAGGACACACGCAGAAATACACACACTTTGATTAAAAGAAATGCATTTATTGTGCCGATGTTAATATTTTTTTTTATTCATTACCTCTTTGCAATCTCATGATTTCATTTAAAATAACAAATATTGATTTTCCCTTTGGCTGTGGTAAACTGTTATTTCCACAATAAGTATTTACAGTTATTCTACTACAAGATTTACTAATTTTCCTTCACAGTTGTTGTGCAGTAATTTTAACGTTGCATTTCAAAGCATGTTATTCAATAAATATTTGTTCTATAGATTTCACTTCTGTATCCAAGTTGTAATCATTCGTAAGAAGATATATTTATCTTTTCCTTACACCTGTCCGTCCCCTTCCTCGTTAGACAGTGTCTCATTCATTTAACCATAAAACCACGTGATGTTTAAAAGACAGATTTACACTTTTTTCTTAGGTAATATGACAACCACTTCGTTTCCCACTTAATCCCTTATATTCCTGCTGTTACTAATTTTAGATGCACACGTTTAAATCAACGTCACTTCTAGATATACCAGACTTATGTGGAATTCGATATTTATTTTCAGACAGGGGGGGTGGGGGTGGGACCACACGTGTGTTCAGCAACCGGGGAAATGGAACACTAGCTCTTTCCTCTCACCCCTACCCCACCCCGCCAACTATAAAACAAACGAACTGTTATCCATCGACACCCAGCACATTTAGGTCCAACAAAACGTTTAAAATATCTATTAAAAAAATTAGGAGTGAACAAGTATGGATACTGCATCAGGATGACAATGACATTCACCCATCAAGAATTCTTCTCATATGTTCCCCCTTCAGTACACACATAAACATACACACATACATACATACACATATGCATACACATATAAATACAAACACATAAACATACACACATACATGCACATATATACACATACCTATACATGCGCACATAAACGTACATACACACATACATATGCATACACACATAAACATACACGAAACATACATACATATAAACATACATAAAGATACAAACACACATGAACATACATACACACACAATCAATGAGAAGGGGCGCACGAACTGCATTTACAGGTTCATTATAACGATTTTTCACTATTTCTATTAAACATTAACACTAAAAAGGGCAGTTAGTTTGATAAATGACACCTCTCACTTTGATCATCCAAGCAGCGCTAAGCTTTAACCAGGAAGTCAGAAGTCTTGAGAAGGGTGTGACCTTATCCTGTGTGTGGCCGTATTTTCCTTGACCTGGGCAAAAGAGTTTATAGCCAGCGAGAGATTTGTGAAACCATTCCGGGATTTGGTAATTTGCAGGGCAGGTGGGGGCCAAATGTCCGGGTCTGTAGCAGAAAATGTTGTCAAGTAGGAAATCTCTCTTTCTTGAACTTAATCTATGTACAAACTGTGCAACGGTCGCATGAGAATATTTGATTATGTATGATGTTATTTGATTATGTTTGGCGCTGTGAAGATTGCTTTTCATTTTAAGAATAAATCGACAAGACTGTGTGAATTTCACTTAAAGGTTGTCAGCGTGTTGTAATTTTGTAACTCAGTATTAAGAGATGCCGGATATTATAGTGGACTGGGATGAAATGAACAAAGAATAACGTGAGAAATTTGACATAGGGCGGTGTCTTTCTATCCTGATGAGACACAGTGATGATTGGTTAAGAGAGAAATACAAGAATATATTTGGATGTGAATGTCCAACCTATATGCAATGATATTTGTACCTCTCCTTCCAAAGTGTGATACCTACCGTAACGTTTAGCCATATAAAAAAAAAAGTGCCAATAAATGATTTGGTAGAAATCCTTCCAAAAGATTAAAATGTTTGGTTGCGCTATTTTCAAAGTGAGATATCTTAATGCATAGTTTGATTTTCCCTCTTACTTTAATGTTAGGATGCTCTCACTTCCCAATTAAGTAACGTGTCTTGCTACTTTCTTTCCCAATTAAGGTAACGGTGTCTTCTTATTTTACTTCACAAATGAAATTATAATGCTTGGCTGATCTGCTTCAAACTCAGACATTAATAGTATGGTAAAGTTTATTTGTTTTTTTTATCAATGGAGAATGATATTTGATTGTTCTCTTGTAAGACTCACTGTAAAATTTGATTTCGTTTCTACAAAGGAGAGACAGTACTGTTTCGTCACACTCTGTACCACTGTATGCTGTTGAAACATTAGTAGCGCTATTACCAAGAAGAGACAGTACAATGACTTTCTTTCATGTACCATTACCACACACTCTAATAATTTGGTTGCGTTTCTACCAAGGAGAGACACGAAGCATTAGTTTTCTTTCAAGACTGATGCACAAAGGAATTGTGTGTTTTCTTTCGCAAATGTGACGCTTAATGCTGCAAACGCTCTCGTTCACATTTATAAATTAAAAGTAGACTATGATACTATTTTGCTTATTCAAATGAATTTTTCTTTTGTTTCTCTGTATTTAAGCGCTACAGTTACGTACGTAAAAGAATTTGAAGATTAACTTCATCGTTGAAGTGATCTCTGTCTGTCTGTCTGCCTCTCTCTCTCTCTGCTTTATATATATATATATATATATATATATATATATATATATATATATATATATATATATATATATATATATATATATGTCTGTTTATCTATCTACCCATCATTCGTCTGTCAATCACTGACTCACTGACTCATCCTCACTTAATCGCGTGTATTTATTTAGAATCAAGTCCACATTGTCATCGACAAAATTATCCGTTACTAAATTCAAGGGCCTATACGGAACCTATCCACAGACGATCCTTTCTTTTGTTGCTAAGCCTATTTCATGTTCTTTGACTGACCGGTCCACCTCTGCTCCTGTTGCCAGTCCTGAACCCAACAGTAAAAAAAAAATTGCAATTGCATCAGGACTTTAGGAAGCCTCTTTATAAATTTGTTTTAGCATTCAAGGGCAACATACGTACTTATTATGGATATTCTGTTAGGAAATGTTTTCTCTTTTAGAGTTCATTTTTTCATTATGACGAGAACGTCTTACCGGTGTTCTTTCTGTATAATAAATGCAATGATACTCTCTTCAAAACACGCCATCACGGCAAGGTTGGACAACAAGGGTAGTGTGGTTTCACCACCCTCTCATTAAGATGTACCCGGGGTAGGTTAGTCGTAAATTAATCATGTCCCCGTCTTGTCTTTGATACAGCAACACCAAGAAGAGACATGCTCCATTCGCCTAATTTCAAACTGATTAACTTCTTTGTAGTTCGGTTTAGGACTGTCTATAATCACAGTAATCTAGTAATCACCACTACACTCATCCGTTATCCCCTCGTCTGTTTTTCATTCTCTTTAGTGACATTATCTTCGTTTGAAAGTAGATTGAACTGATTATTTAATGATTTCGAAAGGAATTATTGAAATAAATTGCAAGCATTTAGCAAAAGAGGCAGTTGTACTGCCTGAAGAGATGATGGAAAATAAATTCAAAGCAATAGTGTCTAGTGTATTTCACACAACTGTGAATTCCTTTCCTGCTCGTAAAATTATGGATATGAAACTGAATTGACTTCTTGCTGCGGAAGCGATTATTTTCTGTTAAACCAATACTACATTAGTTTTCTTTTAGTTCTAGCATTTGACAGTATTTGATTGATTTAGAGAGGCTTCTCGATTTAAAAAAAAAATGAATGTGGATATTCAAAATATTCGTAGACGTTTTGTCAGAAATATGAAAAAATTAAATTACAAACTGTCTCACTGATATATTAGTTCATACTAAGATTTAAAAGCTCACTTTGTAAAATGAGAACTGAGTTGAATTTTGTATTTGCAGTATCATAAAATGTCTGTGTCTTACACTTTTATTTACTGACAATACGACTCAGCTGTTTACGTTGGGTGTAGCTTTAAAATGAATAAGAATCCACTAGACAATAAGTGCACATTTTTTAAGTTTAAATAATGTATTAAGTGAGGCGCAGTTTTTTTTTTGCATTTTATAAAAAAGAAAAGAAAATCTCTCTCCTTCGTGAAAGCGTCCTAACGTGATTGTTACGATCTTTCAGTAATGTCCGCTTTCAACAGAAGTCATAATTTCAATAATGCACACTTTCAAGAGTTGCCCTATCATGTGTTCATCCGTGGCCGGAAGCTGATACATTTATTCTCCAATAGCTACACTAACATTCTAACAGACCTCATGCATCGCTATATGCAGGACGTGTTCCCCAGCGATTTGTGTGCATAAAACCACGTGAATTCTAACAGGAATGAGTCAGTGCCTTTCAAGATGTTCTGGAGTCAGGAAGTATAATCATTTTGTTTCTTTTGCTTTAGTGGTGTTCAGAATACACATGAATGTCTTGCCAAATTAGAAATGGAATTGTTGGTCAAGCGTTTATAAGATCAGGTGCCTGAAAATAAATTTATTTAAAAAAAAATACTGCTGTATATCATTTTAAAAAAGGATGATAATGCAGACTGAGTGTTGTAAAAACTCGTAAAATTTGAATTATCACTTGTTCAGAGCATCGAGTTTGTGTATTGATTCTAAGAGTTTCCGAATGTAATATATGGCATAGCCGATGAAATGGATAGAACAAAAACATTCTTATAATAAATATGTTGAGTTTTTGTTGATAGAGATTTTCTACTTGATTCATGTATTTAGTTCTTTCAAGAACATTGGTGAGTTTCTATTTTCAAATATAGCCATATTTTGTTGAATTGAAGTTGGTTCCTTTGTTCAGTTCTTATAAGGCGTATGTTGTCTTTTTAAATATAGATAAAAGAATTGAGTTCAAGTAATTTATTTGTCTAATTCTTATCAGAAGTAAAGCTGAGTCTGTTTCAAATACAGAGGAATGTGTGCTCAAATACTGAGTCCCCTTGCTGAACAAACATTGAGTTGATTAGCTTGACCTTAGGAGGACAAACATAGAGCCATCACAGATACATTCTTCGTTCATACTCAGAAGACGATGTCAGGACTAAAATGGCAGTAACAGTTAACTACCATTAACTGGTTCCATTAGCTCTTAGACTATCTATCTATCTATCTATCTATCTATCTATCTATCTATCTATCTATCTATCTATCTATCTATCTATCTATCTATCTATCTATCTATCTATCTATCTATCTATCTATCTATCTATCTATCTATCTATCTATCTATCTATCTATCTATCTGTCTGCCTGTCTGTCTGTCTATCTATCTATATATCTGTTTTCCATCTGTCTGTCTATCTTTGTATCTGTCTATCCATTTGTCTATGCGTCTAAAACATTAGTGTAACCTAACATTTGAGTGACCGTTAATTCAGGGGATTTGGAGGATATGTGCATGTTTATGAAATTTTGCTGTGCAAAACTATTTAGCTGGCCGCGAATTACTCTATTGTTATATGTTTTTCTTGTCCTTATTTTTATAGTGTATAGAAGAATTAAAGAAATTATATGTACTTAACAGTTGGTTTAAGAATATAAATAGACCTAATCTTGTGTACTATAATATTTCTTTGTTATAAATGTGAGGAATATTTAATAATAGTAGTTATTAAATAAAGTGTCAAATTATGTATCTTTCTACATCCCACATTAATGTATGTCTTTGTTCTTATGTGGGAATGGGGGTGGATGGACTAGAACGCTAATGATATTCAGGGGGCTGCGATCTTAGATTAATAATGGAAGATGACACGATACAAATCCCTGTTTGGTTATATCCTTAATCTTTATCAGATAAGCAAATCACAAATTTTGATTTATAACACATTGTTGTCTCGAGACCAATACCATAGGCAACCTAAGCACAACCTGACAAAAAAGCCAACACAAGCATTTCTTGAAGGTTTCTTATAGTAAAGATGAAATGATACGTAATTAAGCAACGCTGAATGAAGAATTTGAGGGAAAATATTTATATAAATAAATTATGCACACGATAATTGATTACTCAGGTATTCAGGAGAAGCCTTTTCCTACGATACATGCTTTCCTATTCAATCTAAATGATAATTTTTCGCTAGAGGATATTGTGTCCACACCGCTTTAAATTATCATTTAAAGTTCATTTGAAATACTTATCACTGTCCTTTAGTTTACTCAACGATGAGAATCCGTTTGGGTGGGGGTCGTCACTCAACTTACGAATTGGCGATGTTCATATAGCTCTCTGCTGGTCCCTATAGCAGTAGTCTCCTCTTGATCACAAAAGCTACAGCCTAACGCACAATTAATTGCATAAGTAATTTGCTGTCTATAATTAGTGTTTTCAGGTCACACAAATATCTTTGCAATCAAAGTATGACTTTGTAGCCCACATCTGGTTTACAGTCTGAACTCTGGCCTCTAAAGTAAAAAAAAAAAATATCTAAAACTCGAAACCCTGCAATAGAATTGCAGTTGTGCAAGTATACGATATGAACATAATTAAGAAGCTATATTTTACAAAGAAAGTTATTATGCCTTCTACAACCTTCTTAAACATCACAAGTCTTCCTATAGATAACACATTTTACAATGTACCTTAAGACAGCATATATTTACTATGCACTATTTTCTATAATCTTCTTACACCTAATAACGTCTGCATGATGCGCAATATATTATAAAATATTCTATTTTCAACAACTTTTATACACGTTTCAAGCTTCTCTACAACGAAATATATTATTTTACATTGATTCATTATGGTGTTATGATATTTTTTCAGTATCTTAAAACATTCTTTAGTTTGTTTATAAGTTCGAGAGAAAGAGAGAGGAGAGAAAAGGGGGAGAGAGAGATTAGGGAGCTTTTCATGAACATTGATTGGTAGCATCTTCAAAGTTAAATAGGAATTGCTCTGTCTTGTAGGAGTAATTGTCTGCGTGAAGTATAGCAGTTAATATATTTAAATCGAACCCTTGAATACAAAGCGTGAAAGCATCTGGTAAAATATTCATTTTACTGAAAGCAAATAATTGCCTGACACGCTTCCAGGAAAATGCTTTCGAAAACAAAAAAACAAAACAAAAAACAAAAAATCCAAATAAAAAAAGATTTCATGATCTAAGGGGCATAATGCAGACTTTACACAAGTCAATAGATTGTGTGTTTCACCCAACGTCGCATGATACCATCGTTTTCTTTGAAAGGATTATAATAATATGGAAAGAGAAAGAGAGGGCTACAAGACGCACATCTATCTATCTATCTATCTATCTATCTATCTATCTATCTATCTATCTATCTATCCCGTCCCATCATCCATCCATCCATCTATCCATCTGACATAACACAAAGTTCAACTGTCCAGTAGATTTTCAAAGCTCTTGTCGGGACGTATGATATTTCAGATGACAGAACATTATTGATTTTGTGTGCGCGTGTCCAGTGAATTGGGCATGTCTACGTAACACATCGTCTGTTCCATGACGCATCCGCCTCAGCTTTGACAGGCAATTAGTAACTCTCAAAGCATCACCCCAGCAGACAATGCCAGGGCGGTTCGAGGAACTAAAGACGTAGTATACACGTTGACAATTCGGTTATCGTTTGAGCAGTCGTGAGTGGGTTGTTTTCTTTATAGAAAAAATATTTTCTTTATAGAACGCACTGGAGGGCGGGGAAAGGGGAGAGGGAGAAAAAAGGATTTGAACACATCGATAACTCGGTACACGTCTGAAGTGAAAGGGGCACAAAGGGGACTGAATGATTAGACAAAAGAGGTGTCCAGTATAAATAACACACATTGGGATGCGGGTGCGAAGAAGATTAAAGGGTGTTGGTGTATACGTTGACAGTTCTGTGTTCTCTGGAACGATGGTGTGACGCCAACACCACTTAGTTAATGGTTATTATTATTATTAATTAATCAATCGTCCATGACTAATTTTCAAGCGATGAAATCTTAATTTATGTTATTAATAATTCTCCAGCAGACACCACGTCTGTCTCACTTGGCAGATATTCACGTAAACGTTTTCTCTCTTCCACAACATTAGAGACAAACATTTAGCGTCACACAATATTTCAATAGGTGGAAAACTTATTACTAAAGGAGAAGACAAATCCGTCTTTAATCTATATTTAGCGAGCCACTAATTTCTTCTCCAACGTAAGGTTATCAATATGTGTAAAAATGTCAAATAAATGTATTAAATCAACAATCAAATATACACAGAGCAGATACAATGAAAAATAATACTTGACATTGATATTTCCATGAAACAACATTCAAATATTTTTTGTAGAACACAATTTAATACCTAAAAAATACAATTAAATGATTCAATACAAATCACTGGATAGTTCATATAAGAGAAAATTAAATGGAGTTATTAGAGATAAGAGAAAATAGTTTATACATAACTTGATTTAGTCACTGTCTCAATAGTTGTTTTTTTTATTTTGTGTGCGCGCTTTATTGTCTGCCGTTATTAAATCAGTTCCTCATGTGATTAGATAATAGAGTTTTCTTCAGTAGGCAAACTTTTTCATCTCAGTCCATTGGCTGTTCTCGTTCTCATAAATCTTAACCATTGGATAATAAAAACTACTCACCCAGTTGAGCTGGTTTGCATTGCATCAGCAATTTCCATCATTTTCTCAACTCAAGTGTTTACTCTAACTCTGACACTTACAAAAATGCCATCATAAGGAGTGCCCATGGTTGGGTCACTTCGACAATTTAACAATTTATATAACAATTAAGTTTAGAAATAGGGATAGGCAAATATACTCCACCACAAATGGACAACAGACTCTGTGTGTGTGTGTGTGTGTGTGTGTGTGTGTGTGTGTGTGTGTGTGCCAAAAGTTAAGTCCTTAAAGAATGCACTGTATCATGCAGGTTAAGTGGGGTGGGGGGACAGAAGTCGTGTAATTATTGTCAACCCAAATTTATGAGTTTGGGCGATTGAAGGAATGATAATGCAGAAAATACAATGCTTTGTTATACTGATCCGGATAGGAGACGTGCGTGTGGTGTGAGTAACCCGACAAAATGCGCGATAAGTCAGCACGGGTATTGTGATAATAAACAGAAGAGCTACAATTCATTGCACGTTTGTTTCCCTTTGCCAAAGACTCATGTCGCTCATCACTGCAATGGAAGCGTTGTCGTTAATCTAAAGACATTTTGAACACTGAGCGAATATCCATTAATGGGAGGTAACTGCATATTATTTCGCCGCGTGTCACTCTAGTGTCATATTGTAGGTGCCACAAGTTGCCCTTCAGTGACTGTTAGTACGTTCCTGTTTCCTCACAGTCCGTCGTTAGCACTGGTACCAATTAAATTTTTGTTTTCAAGAGTCGTCTTTTCTTCTTGCAGAAGTAGAGCATCTGTGACACCCTTCCCACTTTTCTTTTCCAGATCAACACGCATTCTTATAATGAGCTCAATCGTGCATTATGACAAAAAAAGTGTAAAATGGAAGAATGAATTTCTTTTTCTTTTTCTAGGGTGTGTGTATGATGGACATATAAACGTAAGAATCCTCCAAACAATTAAACCTTTTTGAAAACATTATTTAGTGTCTAACACTTGTCAAACATGTACATGTTATATTTATTTCTTTGCATGGAAATGTGTGCGTGCTCTTCAGCTATTAATATAAAGAAAGTTGTACAGCTTTCACGTCCAGACTAAGCACTCTCTTTTATGTATGGGCACGTTATTGTGGACGTCCGCGCAACAAAGTCAAGCTGCCGTAATGAAAACCGGAGCGGGGCGCAACACGCTTTGACCAGTTCCCAGCAACACTCTCTTCCTCACTCCTGGCCTCATTTCCGTCTTCATCTCACATCGGCCAGTGTAAAATGAACATTAAACACATCGATCGAAGGTAACACAAAAGTTACACAAACTAAAACTCCGGGCTTTGCAGAAATGAATCATGAAGACTGCGTGATTTTTTTCTTTTTTTTTTCTTTTTTGTGCCTGCGGTTGGATTTAGCGCCGACCTTATCCACTGAAGGCCCGCTATGAACCTGTGCCTCGAGTCGAAGCAGAACGGAAGAAGCAAAGCAGGCGTACTCAACTAACTACGGTCAGAAAATGCGTGAACAGGAAAACAAAAAAAGCACGAGATTTCTTGAGGAATAGATCTATAGCTGTTCTAGGTGGAACAACAACCACACCAGGACAAGATCAGATGATGTAATGCTGCTGAATTGTAATTACTATCGGAAGTAAAGTGTCACAAAAATTAGAAGGAAAGAAAAGCAATCCGTGATTTGCAAATGTGTACTTTTTATGTATGTATATGATGCACGTGCTTATATGTTCGCGCGTGTAGCCTACCTTTGTGTGCGCGAGTATTCGCGGTACATATTTTGCTGACCTACATTTCAAACAAAATAGTCTCCAAACAGTTTCGACTTCAACAAGTTTTAAGTTTAGAAATAATATTTTAGGAATACCTCTAAATTCGTCGAGTCGCCTCGAGTTGCAGCCTTGCAGGTGTAAAACTCTTAATGTTTGGAGGTAGCATTAACAACATTAAAGCAATAATAAGATAGCATTAAGGAGACATTAATAACAAAACTACTAAAGTAAACAGAGTGTGTAGTGTTGTTTCGGCACATTAGTTAGCATATACAAAATCATCAATCGTATTATTAATCCTGGCAAAGCATTGCATGCACTTGCTGTCAACTTTTCTGTCTTTGACCTTTATTTCCATCCACATCTTAAGATTTTTTCGAATCTGTTTTTTTTTTTTTTTAGATAAATGAACGTATTGCTGAAATTTTTATTAAAAAAATATTAGTCTGGGTTTTCTCTGCCAGCCAACAACGTGAACTGATGAGATGTTACTTACATTGTGACGGAAGCGTCAGGTGCTCTTTGATGTCATAATTATATTTTTGCCCACCTGCACATGTTAAAACCTAATCAAGTTTTCTGTAACGTTCACATACTTGCCATGCTTGGATTGCTTCCCTTTTTGTTTGTAAACAAACCCTACACGATAATGACAAACACTACACGATAATAACAAACACTATACGATAATGACAAGCCCTACACGATAATGACAAACACTACACGATAATGACAAACACTACACGATAATGACAAACACTATTATTTTGTTAAAAATAGATATTTGCTCATGGGTCTGCTTGCATAAATGTCTGTTTTCAGAACATATTGCTTAAAGTAAAATTATCATATAGTACGTTTCATTACCACCAGATAACAACCATAATACAGCAGGTCTAAAACGTGCTTTGTAGATCTAGGTGCCCTGGCGGATTGTTACGTGTGAGTGCAGGAGGAGAGAAAGACGAGAAAAATAAAGTGTTGACTGATTCATCCCTTGCCCGCTTCTGGAACCTAATCCCGTTTTTCAGTCGCACGCCGCACGAATAATAAACAGACACACGGACGCACAACGAAGACGATACGTCACGAGCAGTCTAGTCCTAGGGTAATCACGGAAAAATTAATATCTAGCTCGAAGCCCCCCCCCTCTCCGACTTACAATCCCTAGAGCTAGTACACACATGACAACAGGACAATACACAAAGGGTCGAAATCGATTATTTTAAAGAAATTTAATAAGATAGTGTAAAATTAAAAGGAAAATATCGAAGTAAATGTTTTGACTAAAACAAAATATATCTCTTTGGCATCATCGCAATCAGTTCTAGTTCAATGTATAGCAGTGCTAATATCTTTGGAAACTTTCCCATTCAACTTAACTGGATCAGGTAGGAATCAGTCGTTGGCTTGAGAACACCATCAGTGGTTCTGTCCCCGGGATTCTGTGAAAAGGGGCGTAGTTTGACATCTGAGGTAGATACAGACCAACAAAATGTAGATGTGCGGTTGTGATGGGTCTTGTCATTCACCTTGGCCAATAATGCACCAAGGTTTTAGAGGTGGGTCATGTCATTCAACTTGGCCAATAATGCACCAAGGTTTTAGAGGTGGGTCTTGTCATTCAACTTGGCCAATAATGCACCAAGGTTTTAGAGGTGGGTCATGTCATTCAACTTGGCCAATAATGTACCAAGGTTTTAGAGGTGGGTCATGTCATTCAACTTGATCAGTAGATCCGTATTAGTTTGTCAGGCTAGAGACAGAACAGTAGTGTTCCTCCTTTTATATTTCGTTTGTAATTGTACAACTGAACAGTGTCCTTCGAACTCATTCAGACGGTTTAGAGAGACAAGGAAAATCAGGACAGCATTCACACTCTTTCGTTCAGACCTTAATTACTAATACGAACAATATATGAACAATAAGTATTTAAGAAGCCGTGGAATAAAGAGATATTAGTTTTACTAGCAACAGGCTAGAGAAACCACAACTACTAATCCTTGCTGGCAATGTCCTGAATTATAAAATCCAAGGAAAATTATTCCACAAGTACACACACTCATATATATTCAGTCTGGAAAGTTTACTCTAGTAGTCTAGTAAATACATATTCTCTATAGGAGAAGCTCTGTAAGTCGAAGGCAATCTAATTTCTACTTTCTCTAACACACCTAAGTATACGTTCTGCCAGTTGTTGGCAGCAGTTTGTTTGTTCTGTTGATAGGTCATGCCTCCAGTCGGAGTGGGCGCTGGTCAAGGGACAACAATTCGCTCGCTCCGTCACTAAGGCTTTGCGCAAACGTATAGTGGCTGGAGCGATGGCCAGCTAGACTAAGAATTGTGTAAGTAGCGAGTTGCAATGAATTAAAGGTGAGCGGAAAAAAGTCATAAAGGAAAAAAGTAACAGGAAGAGTCATAGAAAAAACGTCATAGGAAAAAAAGTCACAATATAGGTTAAGTGGAAATAAGCGACAGCTCATTAGGATCGTGGTTCGATTCTCGTTTCGGGTTAATTGTGTGTGTGTGTGTGTGTGTGTGTGTGCGCGCGCGCGCATGCGTGTGTGACTTCAACAGGCTTGTATATCGTATACATATTATAATTCACATATTTAATTATTTTTATGTAGTTGTGTGGTTTTGATAATACTGTACTATTTTCTTCGCTTTATTTTATGTTTAAACAGAAAGTCATTGTCGTTGTGTTTGCTTTACTTATTTTTAAAGTACTTTTTTTGTTTAATACTACGATTGGTAAATGTAGAATAAAATGTTCTTAAAATAATCTAATATACATTACCAACAAATGTTTAGTGTGATACGACTGATTGAAATATAATTTCATTTGTGACATTTTATTTAGTTTCAATTTATGTCAAATTATTTCCCGATCAAGATTAAAAAATTAAACTGTATTGGTGGTAATATTAATAGTGTTCTATTGTTCTTGTTCTAGTCGGCGATTATAAAGTTTAAATATGGTACTAATTGATCAAAACTGTCGGCATATCTGTACGTTCTAACAAACTATAAATTTGAACGGTAGTAAACAATATTAATAAAAGTTACCTTCCATACAACTATCTAAAAATGTTTATATTACATTGAATGCTATAACCATATGATTGCCTTATTTTATGTTTAGTTTAGTTCCCAAAATTATTGTATGTGGTAAACATTTAAACTAGTTTGACTTTATTTTGTGATTTTTCTCGTCATGAAAAGAACGCAAAATTATATTTTAAATTTAATTTATTTATATGATACTCATACTTGCTTAGATGTGTAAATGCATACTAGTTTAGTGATAACACGTCAGATTCATACACATTTTTCCTGTGACCTCTTTTCTGTGACTTTTGTGACTTTTTCCCTGTGACTTTCTTTCCTGTGACTTTTTTCCTAGCAAAACTTGTGACATTTTTCCTGTGACTTTCTTTCCTGTGATTTTTTCACCCCGACAATCGAATTAAAGTGTCAAGGTTTCCAGTTAGAAACACTGTTTATAAGAGTTTGAAGCAACAAAGTTACCACTTTTATTATTACATTTGAAAAATAACTTCGAAATAAGATAATTTTATCTGTTAATTAATTTAATAAAACTCTGAGAGGGTGCGAACATGCCACAGGTGTCATGGAACCTACAGTTTTAGCATGCCAAATTTTATTTTAATGGTAGATTGAAACATGGTTTCGAATTAATGTGCACATTATCCAACCTTCTTCTGAGTCAGCCCTGCCAGCTGCCATTGTTATCTGGTACCGTAGTATTTTTCTTAAAGTTTAGGCATGAGGCCAGCAGACCTACCAGCCTTTGTGCCTATGGGAGTTGGCGTTCTTGGTGTCGAGAGAGAAACAGACAGGGAAGAGAGATAAAGAAAGAAGGAGATAAAGGGAAAGAGAGAGAAAATGGAGAGCAAGATAAAAGAGAGAAAAAGAGAAGGATGTGCAGTAAAAAACAAGATATGTAAAAGAAGATGGGAGGAGAGAATGAAATAAAAGAGATAAGAATTATGAAAGGTATAGTGTTTGAGAGAAAGAGACAAAAAGAAATGGAAATGTAAAGGGGTGACATGAGCTGAGAGTGGCAGATAGACAAAGAGACAGAGGCTGAGTCACACGCACACAAAACACACACACACACACACGGATAAATCACATAAGGACAGAAATAATGAAACGATAGAGAGAATGGAGAATGAAAAAGTTGACAGAGGAACATGGGGGGTGGGTAGAAAAAATGCGTAATGTATACTGTAATCAGACTGTTCTCATTTGCTAGTGTTTAATATATCTTTCCACTGATGAAAATGAAGTAAGGAATTAGGTAAAGCATTCTTATTGTTCAAAACAAATATTAAAATTACACAACTTGTTTCAATTCTTATGCTCTTCTCTCTCTCTCACCAGGATGCAATTTCTTTCCGTCTTTTTCTCCCCTTTTCTATGACTGATTCTTTCTTTCTCTCTCGCCCCTTTCTCTGTCTTATTATGCCATTCTTTTTATGGTTCTCGATGTCTTTCTGTGTCTCCTTTCGATACTCTTTCTAAATCTTTCTCTCCATTTCACAGTCAATTTTGTTCTCCTTCCTCATTCTCTTGCTCCCTTCTCCCATTCTCTTTTTCTTTCTTTCTCTCACTCCTGTCTCTTTATTTCACTCTCTCATTCCGATCCACTCTCTCTCCTCCTTAAAAAAATAAATTATCTTCTTGAACACTAAGGGAAT
Organism: Sinotaia quadrata; assembly: GCA_028829895.1. Taxonomy (NCBI): domain Eukaryota; kingdom Metazoa; phylum Mollusca; class Gastropoda; order Architaenioglossa; family Viviparidae; genus Sinotaia; species Sinotaia quadrata. Next base: position 135,178,574 of record CM054177.1, on the reverse strand, counting down.
ATACTTCTTTGAACCGTTATATTTAAAATTACTAATATTATATATCTTTGCGAGAAAAATTAAAAAAATGGATCCATACAGATTGCAAAACTGCTCACTGTGTTCGCCGTATAGATATATGCACATTTGTACATTGGAAAGCTGTAAGTATTACATGTTTCACCATTTAGTTATCTTGCCTGTCTTTAACGTGAAGCTAAGTACTGCTTCGAAAGCTAAAAATTGTTTTGCTTATTTTCGGGTTACATATTATTGCTAACTTATAACAACTATTAAAGTTTTAATAACAGGCGATTTTTTAACTGAGTTTTCCGGAACATAAGTCCTTTTTCCAGACCCGATCCATAAGTCTTGTTTCCAGACCCGATCCATGTCCTTTTTCCAAACCCGATCCATAAGTCCTTTTTCCAGACCCGATTCATAAGTCTTGTTTCCAGACCCGACTCATAAGTCCATATTGATCACAAAACCCAACACCTACTTCCGCAGCGATCGCATCCTAGAGCAATCGTCTACCTGGTTCCAGCCAGCTGTTAGACGGAGACGGAATCAAAAATATTTCTTTCTACGTTGTCAGTGACGAAATGAATTACATTGTCAGAGAATCCTTGGTCCCCCGTTTTTCGGGCACATTGGCACGTAAACCCGTTAATCAGAGATGAGTAGCAATCTTCTGTAAAGTCTGCAACATTGGTGTGAATTATACGAAATCAAGATTTAATTTACTCACATCCTTGGCCTAGTACTGTAATTGTGTGTGTAAGAGAGAGTGCTTGAGCGTGTGAATGCATGTGTATGTGCGTGTGTATTTGTTTATGAATGTGTGTGTGTGTGTGTGTGTGTGTGTGTGTGTGTGTGTGTGTGTGTGTGTGTGTGTGTGTCGTCTAGCTGACCACTATCGTTTGAGGAACCTCAGTTCGTTATTGCCACACAACCTTCATTGTCCGCTGTAGACCTGTCTCCAACCAAGGCTTTTCGAACGTTTATCACCTATTTTGCTCTAGGGGCATTATCTATTTTGATAAGTAGAAAACACATCCAATTGCAGCGCAATTTTCCATGAATGTACACCTAGCAAATTCGTATTTACAAAAATAAAAATAAAAATTGAAAACAAGAACAAAAAGCAAAGAATGCCTAATAGAACAACAGTATTAAATTAAATTAATACTGTAAAACTCTGTAACTCAAGTAGTATATAGTTTTCATACCCACCAAGCCATAATTGGTATTTTACTGACCTGCAGAGAAAATACAAATTCTCACTTTAAACTATTGCCTTTCAGTGACATCTTATTTCGCAATGGTAGCACGTTAAGACGAAAAATAATTGAAGTGAAAACCGTTCGAAAAGTATAGATACACTGTGTCGAGAAACGTTAGACAGTATGATGGTTGGTCATAAATTTATTATATGTAAAATTTATTAAACAACAAAACGTCAGCAATGTTAATGATAGTAATCACGTCCGTATGATAACGACAATAAGAATAATACTAATTATTATGAAAAATAAATAAATAAATAAACAAATATAGCATTCTCTCTTCACCTAAAATGAAAACAAATAAATCCATTAATAAAAATGAATAAACCCATTACCAGGTGTAAAGTACTGCTGGCCCCTAATTCTACCTCCCCTCCATCCCACAACACCCCTACCCGACCCTTACCTATTCTGGCGCGAAGTGGGCGTTAAGTCGGAAGCATCCTCATTTAAATTTGAAATGACTAGAGTCATCTTTAAAGGTGTAACTTTGCAAGATACCAATTGACAGCAGTTCTGTTAGAATATAAACTGAAGAAAAATTTGCTAGTTGCCTGACCTTTCCTTTAAATTCCGCGTTTTGCTTTCTCACAGGAGAAGTGCACATAGAGTTTAAAGTTCATTTATATCTGTAGACATTTCAGTGTGATGACTGAGGATAAACCACTCCCTGCACAGTGTGATGACTGTGGAAAACCCATCTCTGCACAATTTTCTGCGTGATGACTGTGGCTCACCTCTCCGTACACATTGCATTGTGAAGACTGGCTCACTTCTGTATACATAGCCGTGCGGATGACTGGCTCACTAGCTCACGTATACACTGTAATGTTCACACTGCAGTATGGTGACTGTGACATACTTTCCTCAGAACACACTGCATGTTGATGAATGTGGTTCGCAAACCGCTTACTCCGCAGGTTATTAACTGAGTCTCAATACTTGTATAAACACTCCACTTTGATGACTGTGGCTAACCTACATCTGTACATAGGGCTCTGTTGAGAAGTGTGGATCACCTGTCTCTTTTCACACTGCATTTAAGTGACCGTGGTTCATAAAATTATGTACACACTGCATTGATTTCATCGTGCCTACTCATCTTTATAAACATTTAGATGACTGTAGGTCCCCTACCCCTCTCAACACTACACTTTGGTGTGTGAGGCTTCAGCTACCACTCAACAAAACTGCAGACTGCTGACTCGTTCATCAACTTCTGTCCTCACGACAAAGTTTACTGGGTGTGTTGGGGATCACTTTTTGCTCAAACTCTTGGATTTTTCCTGATGTTGAAATAAGCAGCAACCAGGCGTGTACATAACTGTTTGTTTGCTAATTACAATGCGAACCCTCGAATCAGTGCATTAGACAAGGCAAAGAGCATTTCGTTTAAAATGTATTTTGTAATAAACTTCTACAAGCGTTTCAAAGCCTACTACATTAATTCCGTTAATATGATTCACTCAGTATTTTTATAGTAGAGCGCTATTAATACAGAAATATTATTATACTGATAGGTAGTTATAGATTAAAATATGAACTGCTAATTATCTTCCTCCACAAAACCATCAGTTCTATAGTCGAAATACAATATTCTGAAACGGAAGTGATTATTCTTTCACACTTGTAGAGTTATTCGTAAAATCAACCCATTGTTACTTTGATTTAGACCAATCACGAGGCAAGTATAATAACATATCAAGTGAAGAAATATCTAATTTCACAGCAATCTTTTAAGATTGTGGAAACCGGCCTAACTTTATAGGAAACCAAACTTTTCAGCTGTTTCTCCAGGGATAGAAATCTGAAACTGCACCAAGATATTCAAAGTTGAGAAGCACAGATCACGACGTCATTATCGGGGTTTAATTGTGTATCTCTGTCTTCAGGCAAAGTTCTTTCAAGGATTCCTTCTCACTAGTATTTTTTTTTTACAGCAGCAGCAGCAAAACAAAAAATAATAACAACAACAAAAATACAGAAACATTCCTTGTTTCAAAAAAGCCACTTTCTGTCATTGTACATTTCGTACGGACGTAATGACAACATTATTCGACACTGCATACTCTACTTCATCCTAAGTAGTACACCGTTCAGTATCGGCTAACACTTTACGGTTAAAGTAGGCGCATTTTTTACAGCAGCATGTATTTGTTTTATTTACTTAACACCAAACAATATTAACAATTCTATTGTAACCCCCATAGTTACTGGTTTCAAGCAGTAGAGGCTTCAGTCCATTATTAATGTCAATCATAATTCAACAAAGGACAAAGCAGGAGACAAACAGTCTAATGTAGTTACTACAAGCTAATTGTTACAACTGCTAATCACTCTAACAGCCTTACCATCTATATTAAACAATAAATCCAAAATATTTAGATGCAGTCCAATTGCAGAACTACAAGCAAAAAGGACGGAACATTTAAATTTCACCGAATTATTGGCAAATCAAGAAATGTAACGATTTGAGTAAATTTTTCGTTGACGATTCTGCTACTGTTGTTATTCTATATCTTTTAAAGTTTATTCTGAAAGTAAACATTCACTTATTGGTCAGTATATAATATGGAATTCTCAGACCAATTGTCCAACATTAAAAATCGTTCAACCGTTGAAGATCGGTAGCAACACGTGTGTATTATATTACGTGTGAAGATTTGGTGATTTGACAGACAGCACGGACAACCTTCATGCTCTGATGAGGTAGACAACCGCATGCTCTGATGAGGTAGACAACCGCATGCTCTGATGAGGCAGACAACCGCATGCTCTGATGAGGTAGATAACCGCATGCTCTGATGAGGCAGACAACCGCATGCTCTGATGAGGCAGATAATTAGTTCTTATCTTCGCGATCTCACAAGTGATCTCCTTGTTCGACCTTTGAAAGTGAGATATTCTGAGACCAGCTGACACGTGCCCATTTCTAGTTCCTCGTGGCTAGTCTGTTGCATTATTAGAAACACAAACTCATATTAATGAGAGGGTGGGGTACTGTTGATATCAACATCCCAACTTTTTCCCATGTATGAAATATATTTTAATTAATTCTAGTTTATTAGTATTTAATAAATAGTAGCACGTATGCTACATTCCTAGTCTCTCCCCCCTCCCCCTCTTTATTTCTGTCAATATATATTTAGAATTATGAGTACCCTTTATATATCTATCAATCTATGTGCAGAATTAGGTGCTCCATTTCTATTCCTACTAGTCTGTAGCTGAAATTACGTCCTCTTTCTGTTTATATCATTCTGTATTTAGAATTATGCACCTTCTTTCTAGTTTAACCATGTTTATAATTATGTACTAACTTTCATTTGCTGCCTGACAGGTTTGTGCACCCTTCATGTGTCTACCAGTGTTTGTTTAGGGTCATGTGTTTATATAACAAGAGTACCACCGGAATGACCAATCTTTGTTGTGGTCTGATACATTAAGAGTCTGTGAGATGAAAACATTTCATATCTTTCACGATGTGCTATTGCTACTGTTGCTGTTTTCCCTTTAATCCTACTGACGGGACTAGCTTAGTGTACTTGCTTATTCAAATTGTATCTGTGGTACATTGCAGTGTTGCCCTTTGATAATTTACTTAGATGAGTGTTTAATCACAAGTCATACAAAATACACCCATTAATGGAGACGTGCGAACACACAAGACTGCACAATGTTTTGGTAACCGTGCATAACAGATTATATATTTCGGTTTTCTGAAGTACATTTTAAATTAAACAGGAAACCACTCACAAAAAGCTAAGATTTTTTTTTTTTAAATCCATCTTTCGGTTGGACATTGATGACTACAGAAAAGAAAGAGAAAGGTGGGTGGATGGGAAGTTTATAATCACTTTACGTATAAAGTTTCAGGATAATTAATCACCCGTTGTTTAATTAAAAGCTTAAGAAAAACTGGAAATAAACAGATTTTATTGGGGAGAAAAGATATAAACCAAGGGAATACTTGGGAAGGAAAACCCATTCGTACAAGAGAAGGGAAAATTTCCGGGCTGCATCCAAATTAATGTTTCCTTCTTGCGTAATTGTGTATATAGGAACAGCATTTTTTTTTTGCGTGTGGTCATTTCTATTTGGGAAAAGAAGCATTAGGGAATCGATTTGTTTATTTCGGGAAGCTGTAAGGGGGGAATATCTATTTCAAACGGCGCTGTCAGTTTGGGTGGCCAGTGCACCAGTTCGGCTGATCTTAGATTGAACGTCTGGGCACACATCTAAATCTTGAAAGTTTGATATTGGAAAGGAAAAGGAAAGAAGAAAACAAAAGAAAGAAAAGTTTTGCATTGTCAGAAGAAAAATACTAATAGCGATAGCCACCTCATCCCCCTTCACATATGCACACACCGAGGAAAAATATGAAACTATACTATGAGGGAAACTATGAAACTATACTACAAGCGCCGACAGTTATTAAATATGCTCTTGATTTGGTGAGATGATGGGTAATTAAAGCCTGTTCTCTTGCCATTCATTATTTGAGGAAAAGTGAAAGCTAAAACCTCGTGCTGTTTAGCTTGATAGATACTTTTAGTAAAGCTTACATTAGGAAATAATCGAGATTATATTATGCTACGCAGTCGCTGACACGACTTCGTGAGTATGTGTGTGTTTGTGTGTGTGTGTGTGTGTGTGTGTGTGTGTGTGTGTGTGTGTGTGTGTGTGTGTGTGTGTGCGTGCGCGCGCGTGATATTACTTTCACTCATGAGCATTCTTGATAAATCTACTTAGTCATTATAATTATATTGGGGTGGTGGTGGTAGTAGGTGGATAGTGATAAGGTTAGTAGTAAAAACTAGTATACATTACTTCCTGAGCTGAATAGCTTATTGATTTATTTATATTTCATTAGGGAAAGATCACTCTACATAATAGTGTACATTACCTCATGAGGTGATAGGCCTATTGAATCGCCCACATTGTATTAGGGATTGATAAGCTTACGTAGTCCGTTTATCATAAGCTGATAGGCTTGGTGAATCATTCACTTTGTATTAGGGAACTGATAAGCCTAACTAGTCCTAGCACATTACAACAAGGGGTGACAAGGCTACATTGTTACACTACTGAGTGGATGACAAGGCTACACAGTTACACTACTGAGTGGATGACAAGGCTGCATAGTTACACTACTGAGTGGATGACAAGGCTACATATTATACCACTGAGATGATGATGATAAAGCTCGAAAATCATGTACATTCCTTTGTTGATACCCCGTACGATGGACGACACGAAATATATTTTTAGGTCAATCATTCCAGTGGCTCGTGGCCCCCAGAGGACAGGGTCCTCACATATAATGACAGACATGATGGACAAACAAATAAACAAATGGACGGACGGACAGACATACATGATGATAGATGCGATGACTTTGATTAAATGAATTTTACACGAAATGGAGATGATAAGAATTGACACAAGACAGATGAAAATTAACAAATTATTTATATAAAAGAAAATTAAAGAAGTAAATAAACAGAATCAATAAATCACAAAATAGACCTAGCACAATGCTTGTAATATCTATCAGAGAAAAGTTACCCCCCCCCCCCCAACTGGTTATATTTTCCCCTGATCAAGTTCATTTAGTTTTCTTCTCAATTCTCCAAAGATTTGCACAATGTTTTCAACATCAAAGTTTTGTACAAAGTTCCCAATATATCCAACACGGCAATAGACAATTCTCACACTTCTGGCCAACGTACTACTCTTACTTAACTTAGTCACAAAGGTGGAGTTTAACTGTTACTGGCATAGTCTATGTAGACCTTCTTTTCTAGGCAACGTAATATGGCTTCTCATGAACCAACCACTGATATAGGGAAACAATGAGGACAATGTAACCAAGAGATGCAGTATTAAATATTTTGTCACAAATAATCAGCTGTGTACATGTGTCAAAGGCATACCCACCCACCCCTCGAGTTAGCATGTTCACCACACTGAAAAAGAATTATAGCTGAAAATACATACATTGTCTCCTATATAATATTATTACAATTTACAATACTCATAGCTTGCATACAAAAAATGTTTTAAAATTATTATACTCTCACACACAATTCTTAAGCAAATATCATACCTTTAGTTTCTGCCAGACAAAGGGTGAAAGAAACAATGTACTGAAGATTCCTAAATTCTGTTACCATAAACATTTCATTCTTGTCCATATGACTCCAACACACACCAATCTTTTAATGAATTTTGATGAATCGGTCTATCTTCTCTTCAAGGCTAGAGTCTAGGCTACCTCTTGAAGAAGTGAGTTTGATTTGTATTTCACTTCACATAGTCACCTTTGTCATATGATGTCTATGTCATACCATGACCCGTGAGCTATTCACAGATGGAGATATGCTGGACTAAATACTAATCTTGCCTTTGAATAAAGATTTCAAACATTTTAAAGTTACTCTCTGGGGTTTTTACTCACTACTTGAGGTCAGGGTGATATGTTCAAGTTTAGATAGTTTACTTTAAATATTTCTGTTTGCCCTACACTGAACTCCAACTGAAAAAAAAATTATTCTGCCTTTCATTTTAACGTTAATAATTAAACTCAATGTGTATGTGTCTTTTAGATTTTATTATGGTGCATCATGTATTGTTTGAATTTCACATTTTAATATTTATTTAAAATGACCAGGCTAAATAATAACTCAGTCTCTGGATAGATTGACAGTACATCAGTGGTAATCAGATTATGTGGTCGTATGAATTGCATCAGGGAGAAATACATATTTATAGTAATGTTACTCAACCAACACATTGTTATGGCATGATGCACATGAATATTAAGTGTATTGATGATATAGCTGAATCTAAATGCTTGATAGAAAAGTTATACCTGAACTGTAAATATGTAGCATTAATGGGAGTAGGAATCTTGAATTTGAATAAGACTATAACATTTCTAAAACATTTCTTTGACAAGGACATATAATTCTGCAGTACAGAATCTTTAATGATGGTGAAGCAAAGACTAAACTACTTGATGTGACATTTAAGTTTTCACGAATCTTATGACACGCGTTTCTCAAAGGGCAATTAAATTGCTTTATGAAGTATTATTAAAGCTCTTGAGTGCTTATATAGATATCTGCAAAAGTCACTTAAACAAAAGCTATTAGCTATTTAATCCCAAGCTCATTTGAATGCACTTGTTCAAGATGCACAATCCTTTGAATTCTATGTTATTTATATGTTATTTTGACGATAAAAAAAATTACTCCACATACTGATCTTTAGACTGTGATAATCGGTCCTAAGCTATGTCATCCATTGGCAATTCTCTCTCTCTCTCTCTCTCTCTGCCTCTCACTCTCTTTCACGATCCTCTCACTCTATTATTTTTTTTTTTACTCGGCATACCTTGTTTATTTCTTCTACTGAAACAGTAATTGCGCAAGTTTTTATGGGTATATGTAAACATTTGTCGGGTCTTGTGTCGCATTTTCAGCTCGGTAAACAGTACTGCTTTACTGGATGAACCCAATGCAGGTCGATGCAGTAAATGGCGATGACAGCTTGGAAACGTGCATCGATAATGACATCTTCGCTTGAAATGATTTTGGTCTTTCAATAGATCTGTGAACACCGTTGCTTTCTACGTGGTTGTGTAAACATTAGTGAATTGCAATATTGATTTGATAGAATATACGTCCCTGACAAATAAGCCGGCAGGCTATGCATGAATGTAGACAGTGTTGATATGTGCGTGCGTGAGTTCGTAGGTCTGTGTTTGTGTATGTGCGTGTGTGTGAACCTGAGCGGGATTGGCAGGCCGGTCCACTGGTGTCAAAAATTCATGTTAGGAAACAATAATTTGAGCAGAGCTAGGCGCACATTTGTAACGACACATCGGTTTAGCCGTTGATAGCGCATTTACCGTAATAGTGTTTACGCGCTTGTGAGCTTGCGTGTACATGTGCATTTCATGTGTGTTTGTAAGTTTGTAAATTTATACATGGCATTCTACGAGAATTCTTCAGATACCAATATAAGTGTCTGATTTGAGTCAATGGCTACGTTGCAAGGCGATTAACATAAGCGTGACTGTACTGAATGGCTGCCAACAGACTTCACATGAGGTAACGGCACTTTAACTCACTATTAGTGTCTTTAAACAAGATAGGCATTCTCAACAAATTTGCGCAAAACAACACACTTCTGCATGGTAACCTTTCATAACTGTAGGTGGTTTTTAAAAAAATCTGTTTAGTTGGTTTTGTTATTGCTGTTGTGTGAAGTAAACTACTAGCAATGCTGCCAAATCGTATTAATACAATGAACATCCAAATATTTATATTAAAGATACAATTAAAAGTTTTATAGACGTAATGATAGTAACAGTTTTATAAACGTAATTATTGATATTTTAACAATTGTTTTAGACGTTATTAATGATATTATTAAAAGTGTTATAGACGTAATTAATGACGTTGCTCAAACTTATATAGACGAAACTATAATGAATGCTGTCAGAAAAAAATTCCATGAAGAACATTTCATCGCATAAATCAAATGTTGCCATGTGATATGTTATGTAACAATACATTATATAACAATAGATACCTTATACAACAATAGATACCTTATGTAACAATAGATACATTATATAACAATATATACATTATGTAACAATAGATACATTATATATATAAAACAATAGATACCTTATGTAACATTATTGCACCCATGTTTCATACGATTAATTAGCAGTCAATAAGCAGCAAAACGTTTTTTTGGTACATTTCAAAACGCAAAACGTTTTTTTTTTCACATTTCAAAACGCAAAACTTTGTTTAGTACATTTCAAACAAAGACTTGATTGTATAAAGAAGCATACAATGAAAATATTTTCAAAAATTAAAGCATTATGGAACACAATTTTATGCTCGCATTATTTCGCTACATTTACACTTTATCTCTGCGTATACACTGTGCTGAATAAATAATAATAAAAAAAAACATGGTAGGCGTTGCCTATAGGGTATAGCTGTTTGAGAGAGTCTTTTTTCTTTAACTTTAAAAAATAAATATCAATTTGTTTCCTACTCACAGTTTTCGAATTCTGAGCACGCATTCGAGTAATGAGTTTTTCGCGCGACAAAAGATGCAAACTGAAAGGAAAAAAATCCAAGAAATAAACAAACGCTAAACAATGCAAAGAAAAAAACGTTTTAATAACCTAATATCACCAAACTAAAAACGAAACTTGATAACGATGCATAGGTTAGACACAATCAGAGCGTGTGCGCTAACGTTTATTATTATTGGCAGCAATGGCACCAAAAATCGTGTGGGTGCAAGAAGGGTGGGTGGGAAGAAGGGGAAGAAGTCTTTAAAAGGAGTCGTTGATTAATTTTATTTCCTTTCATTTTTCAATCGATGCTAATACCCTGTAGGGAAAAGATCGAACTCTTACTCCAAACGGTTAGTAAACTGCTGCCTCCCTTGGAGCCACTTTTCTGTAACAATTTTTATTTAAAAAGGCATCTTCAGTCCCTACCCCACCCCCTTTCTTTAAACTTCCTCTGACATCTCATTTGCAGTAATCCGCTCTACTTTTTTCAAGTGGCCATTTTTCTGCATCTTTTCCTAATTTCTTTCTGTACGCTTTCTCCTCATCACTTCATAGAGATTTTATTTTGCTTATTATTTTTCAATGAATACAAAATTGACGGGTTGTTTAAAATTTCATTTGAAACAAGCAAATATGCTCCTATTTTATTTTTTTGGGGGGAAGACGATTTTTGTTAGAGACAAAGCTTTCGAATCAAATTAAATACGCATATTTAAATGCTGCTTTACCTACCCCAATGTGAGTGTGCGTGAATATGTGTGTATTCTGTCTATCTATCTATCTATCTATCTATCTATCTATCTATCTATCTATCTATCTATCTATCTGTCTGTCAGCCTGCCTGCCTCCCTGCCTATCTATCTATCTATCTATCTATCTATCTATCTATCTATCTATCTGTCTATCTGTCTGTCAGCCTGCCTGCCTCCCTGCCTATCTATCTATCTATCTATCTATCTATCTATCTATCTATCTATCTATCTATCTGTCTTTTCGTATTTCGTAACTTACTCACTTGTGTCACTTGACCTTAAGATTAGCATATGTAGGAGGTGTACTCTTGCAGTTATTTATTTCCATCAATGTGCGCCTTCCCCCACCCATCCCACCAAAAAAAAATTCTCACCAATCATTAATACATTAACATTTCTAGGTTCCATTTTTCTTATTTTAAATACAGAATACTTACATCGAATAGAGGTGTGCACGACTCAGAATAATGAAAACAGAAGACGGAAAGGTTTCTCTCACTAGAAATAACTTCCCTTAGAAATCGAAGCCTTGCTTAATTAACATGTAATTGAATATTCAAGGCGTTTCGGTGTCACAGATTTAAGAAAACGTTTTTTAATGATGGGAATAATAAGAATAACGCTGAGCAGGAATTGCTTTCACATTTTTCATTTATTTTGACAAATTACTCATACGTGTTAAAACATGTTTAAAATAATGGTACATGGTAAAAATTGGAAGCGTCATTTTCAGTTTTAAATATAATTCATGTTCCAAATCTTGACATTAACATGAAATTTTGGCAACCAAGATATGTGAATCCAAAGAATACGTTGTATGTGTAAAAAATTATATGTATTAATATAAGTGTAAATGTGTGTGTGTGTGTGTGTGTGTGTGTGTGTGTGTTAGAGAGAGGGGATATAAATGGGGGGCAAGAAGACAAGTGCTGAACATATAAACAAGTAATCCTTTCTTACGTGCGAGTTTACGTCACACGCTCACTTGCTAACTGTCTTACCTCTCCTGATGAACTGGTAGCCCTACCCTGTGAAAGCCTTGACTAAAAAGAGTTTGGAAGTCACTAAGTGCATTCAGCACAAAGTCAACAACAAAAGTCACGCACGACTTGAAACATTTGCGTATACACAGCTGAAATGTCGATTTCATGGGCCTCTTCGGACATTTCCGTGTCTTGACCAACCAGTAAGCAGTAAAACCCAACTTCCTAATTAAATCCCAGTCGGCCTTTAGCGTTTAAACATAGCAAGTAGTTTGACGTTGAACTTTGATCATTTTGTCAAGGGAGGGAGCCGCTCGCCCTCTGAGCAGGAATGGCAAGGGAGATCACTCACGGAACGGTGGGCTGCCCAAGAATACTTAGGTGCAACGCTCTTGTGTTTTGAAGAAATAAAAAAAAAAAATGTATTCAACAAATTGCCTTTTCGCCCTTTCATTTGGCATAATTTCTGACATTTTTCCTGTTTAATTTCTCTATCCCGATATTTTTCTTCATGGGCATTTGGGGAAAAAAGATTACATTTGTTTTATTTACTCTGTATTTTATAACTAATTTACATTTGTATCTGGTAAAAGCTACATAATCCAGTGCTGGGAATTCTGTGTAAATATGGCAAACAATGTGTATTGTATTTGTATGCACACATGTGTGCGTGTGTGTATGTGAAATTATGTGTTATATTTGTATGTGTTGATTTCAGAGCCACGAGATATGTATATAAGCGTTATTATATTTTCGTGGATGAAATAACATAATAAACTGTGTCTATCTATCTATCTATCTATCTATCTATCTATCTATCTATCTATCTATCTATCTATCTATCTATCTATCTATCTATCTATCATATGGAGTTGTCTCCCGTGCTTACTACGCTAGTCGTTTCAGATCAATACTGTTTGAAAGAACACAATTTCGTGTATCCCCCATTATTTTAATCTGCTTTAAAAAAAATAAATAAATACAAGTTCTAAATTCATGTAAGAGGTGGTTGCTAGGAATAAGAAGCTGAAAGTCCAACAACTGTCATATAACCCTTTCTCATTTGGATCCGAAGACTGAAATTTGTCTAAAGTTGCAGCCTAATTGAATGCCAACTGCCTGCAGGATATTATTTGTCAGACAGTACCTTGCCAGAATATGAGAAACTAGAGAACGCTGACTTAGACTTTAAAAATAAATTTTAAAAATCATTGCGGAAATAGATTTTACAGAAATCATCTGTTTTATTTTTCAACATTAAGTTTCTATTTCTTCTTTTAAAAAAAGAAATTATAATAGCTTATTAAATATAGAGGGCTATGTCTGTTAATATCTAGCATGCACAACTGTACATATCGCATTGTTGAATGACATAAAAGAATAAAATATTATACCTCACGCGTTTGTGATTGTATAGATGTTTGTATATAGTATGAATATAATATGCATGAATGAGAAAGAAAAAGAAAAAAGTTAATAATTTACATTTGTTTGGTGATGCTGAACAGGAACCAGTCAATGAGTCTGTGACGCTTACGCCATAATCATTCTTATTTAATCATCAAAAACTAATTAGAAATTATGAGAGTCTTACTTTACGTTATTAATAATTCTCCAGAAGACACCATTCGTCTCTCTCACTTGACAGATATGCGGGCGTTGTAAAAGTTTTCTCCCTTCCACAACATTAAACACGCAATAATATTATCTCAGTTAGTGGAAAACGTCTTACCAAAGGATAAGATAATTCCGTCTTTTAACAATATTTAGCCATCCCCTATCCACCCACTTTCTTCTCCAACATATGGTTATCAATACATTTAAGGTCAATACATTTATTCTTAAATAAAATTATGAAATCAACAATCAAATTACATATAATAAATACAATGAAATGATTAATTGACATCTGTGGCAGGTAAATTTGTCTATCCTTATTCTAAACTTAATTGTTATCTGATATGTTATACTGTCAATGTGACCCATCCTTGGGTACTTCTTATGATGGTATTTTTGTAAGAGTCAGAGTTGGAGTAAACAACTCGAGTTGAGAATATGCTAGAAAATTGCTTATTTCAGCATAAGCAGTGCCCATGGTTGGGTGACTTTGACATTTAACAATTTATATAACAATTGTCTAGAAATCTGGATAGACACATTTACTCTGCCACACATTCAAAGGTGAATTAAAGAAATGTTCACTTTCAAATTAAAAGAAAATAGAATAAGAATGGCAAAAGTAAAGACGCATACTTAATAGTGATAATATAATTGGCAAGCAGGAAAGGCCATGCCGTGTCTGTTCCAAGGGGAATACAATTTGTGGATCTTTGCCTTTGTGGTTTGTCGTTTTCAATACATTGCCGGCTTTGAAATTAGCTTGTTTCACATCGCAGGAAGATTGTGGAAGCAGCAGCTTCAATGGTGACATAAGTTAACAAATTCATTTGAGGCCGTATACAATCGAACCCCTGATAAGTTTGAGCAGATCTGTCTAGTCGACGCCTTGGTACTTTGTAGTCATTTATTGTGGGTATTTTTTTAATTTGGTGACAGACACATAGACAAGAGATTGAGGGAGAGACAGAGTTACTCTGCAAATCTATTTTTCATTCAGTCCAGTTTCATTGCCTCGTAATTTTGCAAATAATAAATAATTGTACAGTTATATAGGCTGCAATGAAAGAAGAAACAGAATGTGAACAAGAAAATTATTCGAATCATCGTGTATTCACACAGCGCTCGCTCACTCACGCACGCACGCACACACACTCTTCCATCAATACATATAAATGTCAGGAAGGAAATTAAGGCAGTTAGAACAAGTGTAAAATACACGCTAACATGTGACTTTTATTTTGTTTTTTACAGTGCGTTCGTACATTTGCTGACTGTAAAAAAAAATGTTCTTGATATAATGTAGGTTAAAACTTATAATAAAACTTGCACTCTATTTAACCGATATTACAGGTGACTAAATGCATACCATGCAAGTCTGTCTACATTTAAATGAACTCAGGTGACCCATTTGTTGTGTGAATTAAGCGAAAGTAGTAAAAGTACTCATTTTTCTAGTGCAACGTATGGAGAACAGATATTGTTTGCGTGTGAATTAAGTGAAAGTAATAAATTACTCATTTTTCTAGTGTAACGTATTGAAAATAGATATTGTTTGTGTGTGAATTAAGTGAAAGTAGTAAATTACTCATTTTTCTAGTGTAACGTATGCAAAATAGATATTGTTTGTGTGTGAATTAAGTGAAAGTAATAAATTACTCATTTTTCTAGTGTAACGTATGCAAAATAGATATTGTTTGCGTGTGAATTAAGTGAAAGTAATAAATTACTCATTTTTCTAGTGTAACGTATGCAAAATAGATATTGTTTGTGTGTGAATTAAGTGAAAGTAATAAATTACTCATTTTTCTAGTGTAACGTATGCAAAATAGATATTGTTTGCGTGTGAATTAAGTGAAAGTAATAAATTACTCATTTTTCTAGTGTAACGTATGCAAAATAGATAGTTTTCATTTGTCGGGTATGAAGTAAGTGAAAGAAGTAAAATTACTCATTTTCTTAATGAGTGTAACATACACAGAACAGATATGTTTCATTTGTCGTTATTTAAGTAAGTGAAAGAAGTACAATTACTAATTTTCTTAATGAGTGTAACATACACAGAACAGATATGTTTCATTTGTCGTTATTTAAGTAAGTGAAAGAAGTACAATTACTAATTTTCTTAATGAGTGTGACATCACAGAACATATATTTTTCATTTGTCATTTATTAAGTAAGTGAATGAAGTAAAATTACTCATTTCCTAGTGAAATATACACAGAGAGTATTTTACATTTGCCGTGTATGAATGAAATGAAAGAAGTAAATTACTAATTTTCTATTGTTACATATACAGAACGGATAATTTTCTCATTTGTCATCTTAACAGGTGCATTGAGCATTGAGTGGTTGACCTTAATTTAATAAATAAATTCATCGCCTGGCTGATTTAAGTTAAATTAACACATATTTTCTTGTGAAAGATAGTTCATGATTAGATTGATATTTGTAAGTAATTAAAGACATTATTCCTTTTTATCGCTTGCTAGTACAGAATCCCAAAAGCTGAAAATTTGGAAAGATGAGGTAAAGAGAGCATGAAATAACACCGCCATTCCTAAATTAAGACTCACAACAGTAGATTGGATGGTGGAACACTAGCCTGACCCGCGTGCGTGCGTGCGTGCGTGCGTGCGTGCGTGCGTGCGTGCGTGCGTGCGTGCGTGCGTGTGTGTCTGAATCCTTAACTAGCAAATAGCTTAAATCAGTAGGCTCAGTTTTAGTCCGTTGGATGGGATGATAAGCCAGGTCCGTGTGCTTTATAGGCCGTGCACTCTTGGGAAATCTTGAGAGTACGTCATACTGAGTGAGCCGTACGCAAACGCGCCCAGAAAATTCCTACGCCACTGTCTCAGTTTTTCAGTAACATATCTATCCATTTCAAAAACACACATATCTTGTGTCACGGACATCAGCAAACGTCGAGAGTGGACTCAAAATCAAGTAACACGAATGATCAGTCTGTACTTAAACTGAAAGGCTAATGATTTATTGTGCTGACGAAGACACCTAGTTCCAGAGCCAAACTAGAAGAGGTTCCTTCTTCAGTAAATGGAAGCAGACCTGGCTTGCGGTTCACATGGCTGAGTCTTGATTGTGTGCTTGTTTCCAGTGCTTAATAAACTGTTTCAGTGAACTCGTGCAGTTTCGGTCATGTAAGCATACACATCGGCAACATGAGATATAGAACTGTATATTATACTAGTGATCGTGTAGACATCGGCAACACGAAGTATAGAACTGTATATTATATTAGTAAACGTGTAGACATCACACGTAAAAATGTGAATTTTAGCCGTTCGCTTGGAATGAATAATTTACTGCGAGTACAAAACCTTATCTGGCCAGCAGTTATACAGAGAGAACCATTGTAAAAAGTTGGATTGTATTATTTGTGTGCTGTTAGTGTGTCTGAACGCTTGTGCGAAAGTGGTTTACAAATCAGTCTTTTCAGTGTCAATACAAAAACGTACAAATGTTAAATCATAGAACGTTTCCTTCAGAGATATGTATACTACTTTGACTTAAGAAAATGTCTTGCTAGTTTACAGATATGTGTACTACTTTGACTTAAGAAAATGTCTTGCTAGTATACAGATATGTGTAAACACATGGGCTACAGAGCTTTGTGGTGGTCATTAGAAACGGGTCTTTTCAGTATCCAGGCAAGTGCACTGACTTAAGCATTAGACTATGTCTTGTTATTATTCAGATAAGTGTAAACATGAGGACAATAGGACGTTGTCTTGATAATTAAAACTGTGTCTTATCCGGAAAACGTAAAATGTTGACCTCAGGACTTTTTCTAGGAATTATTCATTCCGGAAATGTAAAACCTGCACCAATATTATCTGTTTGTCCGTTTACAGACAAGAGTGTAAAATCACGGAGCTTAGGGCTTTGTCTTGCCAGCAAAGAGACAAGTGTAAAATGTCCCCTGCATGACCTTGTCTTTGTGGAATACCTACAAGTATAAAATATGTGGATCATTTGACAAGATCTTATATAATATTTGTGTGTGTGTGTGAGAGAGAGAGAGAGAGAGAGAGAGAGAGAGAGAGAGAGAGAGAGAGAGAGAGAGAGAGAGAGAGAGAGAGAGAGAGAGAGAGAGAGAGAGAGAGGAAGGTGGGCAGACGAGACATACCAGACAATTCGACTAATAAAATATAACCGAGTTTTATTTAATGACGTCATTTACAAATAAATTGTACCCGTTCCCTCTCAAGTTTTTTAAAAGTTGTTGAGATTAATTGACATGTATTGGCAGTGGAACGTCGATGGAAAAGGCGAGTGAGATATATTCCTTGCACACCTGTTGTTTCTTAATCTGTTGTCCAAAGCAAATAGTTGTCTGCTTCTTCAAATTACGTAACCATGGTTCGATTTCCTAGATAATCCTAGACCAACACAATTTTGGGTAAACACCATTCTGAACCCGTACCAAACACAATCTAGATCCTCGGTCAACAAATTACAGATCCTAGGCCCATCGAAATACAGATCTTAAGCCACCGAACCAGAAATCTTTGGCCAATAAATTACAGCAAATTTCATCCACAATATGCGTACCTTTGGACAGCCAATGCCCTCCAACCTTGATTTGAAATAACGTTTATTCAGTCATTGATCTTATTTTCTCCGACAAATTCGTCTAGTATATGTCCGGCTCTGATGGTGTCCGGCAAATTAAACACAATGTCGTGGCGAGTCGTCCGAATGATTGCGCCCTAGCGACCAGTCTGTTTCGCCCGCTGCATTGTAGCGCTTACGGCTCGCTGCTACACAGGGACAAGTGTACGTGTGACGAATTTCGACCCTCGCGGGTAATTGTCATTGTATTAGGCTGTCAAGAAAAGATGGGCTTTTCGTTGATTTGGGCGACTCGTCCATTCGTTCTGCAAATCTCACAGAGACAATGAAGTATTCGACCCTCCATCTACTTGGCGTTAAATGGCCAAACATTGACTAGCTAGACATTCGAATGACAGGCATGTGGATTGGTTACACACTAGCTAGCTAGTTTGGTTTTTCTTGTTGTACAGAGTGAGCTATTTGTTAGTCTGATAAAGTTCCTGTTGTAGCAAATCTGCTTTGTGTTATCTTGCATTTGAGCTGATTTTCTTGGTTTGAAAGGCGTGTCTCATAGAATTAATTATTTACAAAAAATAAAGCAATTTTAGAACCAGTCAAATAAACAAGCAATAGAATAAACAACACCCACACTCTACTCACATCTTATAACCTTGAGGGCACACACAATTATATATAATATATAGTCTCAACGCTCGCCCAACATACACACTCATGGCAGCTCACAGGATTATATTTACAAGAAGTATATTTCCTATTAACCTCAAATAAATGGCGTACCTGTAAAAACACTAAATTTCAGCATTTACCTGCTAGAATCCTTTGCATTTCCACTATTTCTCTTCTAATGTATACCCAGCCCCACAACAGCGACAAAAGCTCTCTCTCTCTCTCACTCACACACACACGCACACACAAACACGCACGCGCGCGCGCGCGCATATATATATATTTAGTAACAAGTAAACAAATCAAGCGGACAACACATAAATACAATCATCTAATTAATGTAAAATAAAAGAACGATGCAATACGTCTAACTTCAGTGCCTTTCAGTGTACAGAAAATAGTTCTCACACTTGTGATATAATTATGCCAAACAAAGGAAAATATATTATTCTGCTAATTACTGGACTTTTACACTTATAAATATTTACAGGGGAAAGTTTTTAATGTATAAATAAACATATTAAAACCTAAAGCAAATGATAATATTATACATGACTATGTAAAAGAAGTACAGTTGTGACATGCCAGAAACTATAGAAAGTAGTTACTACAGCCAGCACAGGCAGTACATATTATATACAGCAACAGTCACTGCTGCAGATAGCATATTGCGAATCATAAAAGTATTTACGTCAGCGGATTTAACACCATTCGAGCGATGGTATTGCTGCAATATTAGAAAACAGCTGCCTCCAAAGTAAGGCACCTGAATACGCCAAAAACAATTACCACTTCTGATCTAATCACTTTGCGGGCAGACACTGTCTCTATTTAAGCAGACTGAGTTCGAGCGAAGTCTAATGTTCTTCTCAGGCAGACAGGTGCCTTAGAGTATAAGGTTTAGTAAATTATACGTATTTGTTAAATTGAAGCCCAATTATGGAATGCTGATTTAACGATTTCAGTGCAGAGTGCGTATATTGTCAACATTTAACAAAAGCACAATTGTGCAGTACCCCGATGAAATTTTATTGCACAAGTATGGACATGAACACGCTATTTAAAGTAGCCCCAAGTACTGACACCACCACCACCACCACCCCAACCTCCCGCACCCTGAACGGTTCTGACAATCATATCGTGTCTGAAAGCCTGGAGCAAGGGTGTTGAACTTATGGTCCTTGGGTCAGATTCCGGCCCATCGATCACCAATTTTTTTTTTAGTCTTTTATGGTTGCGTGATCATATGGACAATTTTATTTAATCTCCTGTCCCGAGGCCTGCCAAATTTGACAACGCATCACACGACTTTAAGAGGTTGAACACCCACAGTAAGGAGGATGTAGCTGTGTCCTTGCCGAGTGATAATTAGCGCTGAAGTAATCTTAAAAAGAGTTCACTGTCATTCTAATTTTAGCACAACATGGGAGAGTAAGACAGACAGACAGACGAACAGACACAGAGAGCTCAGAAGTTTTCTGATCTAGACCAGTAGCCATTTTACATTAACTTCAACAATAGCCACTTCAGCAAAAATAAACAAGGTAATTATAGTCTGTGCTATATTACGATATTTTCTTATTGACTTCAAGATACAAGTAAATTTCAAGACTCACTCACACATTCATCCTTACAGTTTTACATCCATTACCAATGAAGTGTTAATATACGTATATTTAGTAAATAATTAATTTTTGAAGATACATCTTGCTCTCATACTAATTACTAATTGAATTAACATAGCATCTAATTTTCAATGCCTGAAGAAGAACGAAAAATTGCATGAAACACGATTTCTATTTCTCATGAAGAAAGCTGACGATGATTGTCTAGTTCATATGATTGTCATGATTGTCATGATTGTCTAGTTCATATGATTGTCATGATTGTCATGATTGTCATGAGTTTCAAATAAGATATTGTCATACGCAAATCTAATTGTATCATTTCTAGTAGTGGAACTAACACTTTTGGAGATCAAAAGACTAATATTGTGAGGTCACACTCCAGTGTACAGATTCTAAAATTAGTAAATTGATCAACAAATCAATGTGTCTAATATTTTAAAACACATGGAAACTTTCAATAACATTAATCGTATTAATTGGTCCCTATAATTGCTAAATATTGTATTTTAAAAAAATGTATTTCCTTTGTCTAGGTTTTTTGTTTGTATTGTTAAGCTCTATTTATTATACACTTTCGGTTATATGGAAATAATGCGTCTATACAAAAATCGTGAAAACAGAATTAGATTTCCCTCACCGACAACTGACCCCGTCTGCATTCTAATGGCTGCTGTACATTTCTAGAAGTGTTTAATGTTATTTGAGAAATTGAGATTTGAGAAAGTGATCAATAGCTGCCTTATTTCTCCTTGAGTCGAAACCCTCTTCCTCAAGATGCAGGGGGGAGAACTGGGAATGTATAGGACCCTTTGCAGTCTGCCTAGTCTGACTTTCAATTTTAGGGGGTAGTTCACTTTATGGGTACTTACTTGTCTGGATCAAGATGGGCGACGCATCTCACCTATACGTATACTGAACAACACTGCAAAATTAGCAACCGACCAATCAGTTTATTTAATGACACAATCGACTTTAAAATAGAACTCCAGTGTAAGTAATTATTCAAATTAATAATTTGTAAAATTCCAGTTATTAATGATTTTTTTCCCCGCATAGATCTCATTGGATTAGATCATTAGACCTAGTTAGATGTTTATTGTTTTAGATTTTTATTTTTGTAATATTAGCTGCTTTACAACGCACGTTAACCGTTTTCAGCAATAAATAAATAAAATAATTGTGTCCAAGCTTGACGAATGCGGGTTTCAAATAATAATTTTGGCGGTAATTTCATTATGGAAGATTTAGGCAAATGTTTCTCATGCGTGAAGGTACGTTGAAAATTATGGGGTTTTTTTCGGTTGTTGACCGTATTTGAATCTTACCAATACCGTTATGTTACTTTCTTATTTTTGCAATGAATGTTGAACTCCATGCCAGTTCAAGAAATGATTATGTGATTATGTTGATGCAGCGCACACAGGTTGTCAGTTTTTATTAAAACCGATTATGAAAACATTAATGAACAAGAATATATTAATAAAAACAATGCGACATACTGGAAAAGCAAGTCTGTATTGAGCGAATGATTTTATTGTGAATGTGTTAGAACGACAAAGTCCACTTTGTAATGTGCATGGCTGGACATGTAGGTGGCATCATAACCTTTACCTCTGTAGCGTGTTTGGCGGAGTAAATTTGCTTATTCTATTTCTAAACTTAATTGTTATATAATTTGTTAAATGTCAACCTGACCCGACCTTGGGCACTGCTTATGATGGTATATATATATATTTATTGTCAGAGTTAGAGTAAACAAAGGTAAAGAATGTGCTGGAACTTGCTGATGTTATATTAACTGGTCTTATGTGGATTAGTAGGATTTTTTAAAATTATCTAATGGTTAAGATTTACAAAGAAGGAGACCACCCAATGGTCAGAGATCAAAGTTTATCTGTTGAAAAGAATTGCACTTTATAATCACTTTAAATCTGGTGTGGCAGACGTCCGTTCATGAAAAGTGATTGATTGAGAGAGAATGGATTTAGTTTGTGAATTTTGCTATATAATTAACTGAAATCTCGAAAGGTCTTCTGTCTCTCGCAAGGGACAAGGGAAATCGAGAGTTATGTACCAGTTTTTAGTCATCTAACTATTTCAGCCGAATTAAAAAAAAATTATGTCACCCTAATGGAATTTCTAAACTATAAAGTGTTGAAAATGTTAAATATGTTGACAATTTAATAAATTTAACGTGCGCTCTTCTGATCGAGAGCAGACGAATACATTTAATCTTTCCTTTGACTATCGCACTAGTATCTTCAAAGTAACTTAATTGAAACCCTGATATGTTGTTTGTTTATTTAATTAGTAGTTTCATCTAAAAATAGAAGAGATATCTCTTCCTGTAATTTAATAATAACTTATTAAATTAATTTTCAGCATTTAATGTAAATACACTATAAATGTATGTATTTGGCAAAAAGCTTATAGAGATCAAAGTAAGTTTTAAATTTTAAGGATTAATTGATCGCAATGGAAATTTAATCGGCATCTGGATTCTTGCCTTATTTGTTTAAAAATGTAAATAATTTAAATCAGTGAAATAAAATAAGTAATAATGTGCATAAAATACCGCTTTTACAATATACATCTCCCAACAAAGTCAGTTTATGTAGTAGTATAACCGTCCGATTAAAAGGGAATGTGTATCGCCGCGGTTTTAGGAAAATGAAAGTCTAGTTGGCGAGATGGGGGAGGACAAGTTTGAAATTTTACTTGGTGACAGATAAGCCAACCATTAAATATAAGACAATAAGATTACGCGTTGATCATATTAGTAACTACAGTATTTCTCTCCAGTACACTTGCCCTATTAATCCGCATCTTTCTTGTGAATAGCACACACTATTAATTTTGCATCAAATCTTTTATTTGCCAAATGTAATATACTCTTACTCTTTTACATATGGCTATGAATACAGGTGGGTAATTGTGTGACGTGGCCAGCCGCCAGAACTTAAAATTACTCATGCAACACACTTTATAGAATTATTAATTTTTTAACTTAGTTAATTAAGTTTTATCATTCAAATGCTAGTAAGTCAATAAATTGTGAAGGGGATGGAATTCAATTTCCAAAGAATAAGCAAGAAAGAGAGACGGAGAAGAGAAAGAGTTATTAACCGGAAGTCCACCTGTCCTAAAAATATATTCAAATTAACAATCTGTACTTACACTGGAACGTGTCATATATATATTTCTGTGTGTGCGTGCGTGTGTGTGTGTGCGTGTGTGTGTGTGTGTGTGTGTGTGTGTGTGTGTGTGTGTGTGTGTGTGTGTGTGTGCGTGTTATTTTCTTGATAGAAAATACAACATAAAAACGCAATTAATAATTTTATATGACTTTTGTATCAGTGAAATGGCAATCGTTGTTTAGAAGTGCATACAATTCACGCGTTCAGTCTAAGGTATTCGTGATCGAAACCCTGGCTTCGTCCTCAATGACTTAACCTGCCAAACAAGAATCAAAGCGCTGGGCTGTGGCACAGATAGAGAAAGAGAAGGAGAGAGAGAAAGAGAGGAGAGACATGGGGGAAGGAGAAAGCATTGAGAAAGAGAGTATTGAATATCATTTATTAATCAACTGGGGTTTCTCTCTTTTCCTCGCTCACCCCTCCCCACAACTTTTTTCAGCGCTCTCCTCTTCATTGACCTTAATTCAGCTTGACCTTCCGTCACCTTGTGCTCTCTGTCCAAATCTACCCCCATGGTTTTATAGATCCTGCTCTTCGACCTTGTTTTGCCGATTGACTGTCCCAGTGCTTGTCATGTATTGTCTCGCCAGACCACCGCATCTACCGTAGTTGTCTGCCCTTTGTGTTCTTCAAAAGCCAGACGCCACTCAAGTGTAGGCTGCACCGAACAACGACAAGGCTTCCAGACTTGTCACTTCACGTTTTGCTGCACCAGAGCGTGGAGCAAAGAGAACTCAGCTCTTTGTCCTGCCTTTATTGAATGCAAACCAGGTTTGGGCATGTTTGTTGAAGAAACTCTGTCGAAGCTAGACATTCTCGGGTTAAATTAGACTGGAAGTAACGCGTACACTTGTATCCATTACCTCAATTTGTAGTTCCATAGCCGTGGCTGACAGTTATACTCGATAGGAGGCTGCTATTTGTGTTTTCTTCTTGGCCGCTGAGCTCGTTCAAATTAATTCCACGCAGCAGAACACGGTCTCTTGTGTGTATCGTTCCTGTCCGCGAAATCAGCACATGTTGGAAGTGAACGTTTGTAGAAACCCGCCAATTTTGGTTGAATTGATGATTGGTTGGTTTTTTTGATAATATGTGCACCGCTTTTTGTTTCGATTTTTTAATTATAGGTAAAGCATATGTCCGCTACAATTCAGCGACTTCGTGTCTCAACCCATTATTCCTCATCCACGTATGAGGTTCATGTTTTGTTATGATAAAAGATCAGTCTTAATTTCAGGGGACTATAATACATTCGTAAGCATAATCATATCCCTATTACAGAACGACTGTTAATAAAATAAACTAACAATAAAAGTCATATATGATAACACCTAGCACTTCTTGACCACCTTAACCATGTGTGTCACCTGAAAATCAATTGCAGTAAAAACATGACTATTTAGAAATTGCGTCTTACCTCAAGAGGCTCGCTCGATATCGATCTAGCACAAACACGCACGCACGCACGCACGCACGCACACACACACACACACACACACACACACACACACACTTGGATGAGTGTATGCAAGCATGAGCGAGTTGGATTAGTATGACTCTTTGACCCCTGTTGTGCCCTGAGGCTTAGTTAGGAACCAAGTCACTAACCGACGTATTTGGTCGCACACCAGACAGAAAGAAAGACAGTACGATTGCACTGCCCTCCATCATACTCATTCACGCATATATAGATGTAGCTGAATGAGTCTGGCGGATGAAAATATAACTGTGACAAGTAACCAAATATTAGATTTGGGAATACTGCCAGAATTAGAAAATTAAATGCAAAATACAAACAAAGAGAACTTGATCATGAGTGTCACAAAACCACACACAAATAGTCTATGCAAAAAAGTACCATAACAAATTTAGCATCCATTTAAAATGCTTTTAGCTTCTCAGTGAGAACTTGCTGATGAAATCAGTCAAACCGGAGCCCCTTTTCTCTCCATATACCGGTGTAAGTAAAGTTTAATTGTAATGCTTGTAGGAATTGATCAAATGTGCTTACTCATAACTTTAATTAGCTTGCACTTTTCAAATGAGTATCTTAGTTCGATGAAACAATGCTCCAATCTGCAGAGAACTACAACGATATAATGCGGTGCAATGTTCTTGTCTGCAGAGAGCTGTAATATCATGCGGTACAAATGTTCTTGCCTGCATGGAGCTGTAATATCATGCGGTACAATGTTCTTGTCTACAAGGAGCTATAATGTTATGCGATACAATGTTTTTGTCTAAAGAGATCTATAATGATGTCATGGTGTACACTTTTTTTTTAGTTCATAGAAATATGAAGACCATTATCTGCCAAGACCGGCTTCTATGCTCTCATATTTATGCTTAACTGTAAATGAGGTTGAAAAAATATCAAACTCAAGCTGACAGTATTTTCAGTTAGGACACGATGTTTGTGCGTAGACAGTTTTTTAAAAAAATAAATGATTTAATATTCATTGTTACCAAATTCGACAGTCATGTATAAAGTTATCCAAAGAAATTGAGTTTCGTAACTCTATATAGCTATGCTGAAGAACACTTAATTTAAATAAAATATTTCTCTTGTAAGTGTAGACAGCATGACATTAAAACGCCCTGGAAGTTGTATTCACAAACTAGAATGCATTACTTGAATGAAGGCAGCATTGGTCGGCAAAATGTGTAAAATATATTCTCTCAGTCAGGAACACTTTACATCAACAAAACATGTAAGGGAAAGTAAGAAAAATACTTAAAAAATATTTCACCCGTTCTGTTAAATTAAAAACAAAGATGAGAACACAGCATCACTGCATCTTGAATATTATATTTATATTCACATATTGGTACGACAACCATCTCCCCCTCTCCTGAGAATGATATAATATATATTCGTAGATATAGCATGACCTGATTTAAAGCCATTACTAATAATATATGTCAACGGAAGGAAAGGTGGATGGGGATAGATGAGTGGATTCTACAGTGTGAATTTAAACTAATCTTATTTGACAAGCTGTGATCCTTTTCTTCGATTTTCACGTTTGTTTTTTCACCTGGAGTTGATTGCAGATATAAGTGATATACATACTGTCATAAAGAGTGATAGGTAGATAGATAGACTGATTGATTGATAAAGAGAGGGATAGAGAGGGAGGGGATAGATAGAATAGATTGAATGATTGTTTGATTGACTGATTGATAGAGAGAGAGAGGGAGTTATAGACTGATAGATTGATAGAGGGAGGGATAGATAGATAGTTAGATAGATAGAGAAATAGATAGACTGACTGATGAATAGACTGATTGATTGTTTGATTGACTGATAAAGAGTGGGATAGATAGAGAGAGGGAGGGAGGGATACATAGAATGATTGACTGAATGAAAGATAGATAGATAGATAGATAGATAGATAGATAGATAGATAGATAAATAGATAGATAGATAGATAGATTGATTGATTGATTTGCCTGTGGGTGATCACCCTCTCACATATAGGAGAGCTATATAGTCACAACAGGAATAGTAATCAATGTTCTTATATTTAAGAGATTTACGTTTGTTTTCATTATGCATTTCTATGTGAAACGCACTGAGTAGAGAAATGTAGATGGGAAACCAGGGTTAAGTACTTTGAGTCGATCGTCGTCCTCCTGACACAAAGCAGAGACAATGTATACTTTGACATATTCTTTTATTTCGATTTATTCAGCCAAATATGGGTTCTGAAATAGATGAACGAGTACCAGAAAAAAGTGCCAGCAGAGTCTGGCAATATGGGAGACAACTGATATTATCTGTTTGCTTTCTTTAATGGACTAACGTGACTGACGTGGTGAGAAGTTGAAAAGACAACATTTGTGTGTATGATATGCGTACTTAGCAAAGGAGAATGCATAATGTGACTTAATACTGAGGTAGATAAAGTCTGAAGTGAATATATTGAAGAGATACATTACTGGCAGGCTAGATACACAACACTAAGATAGATAGATAGATAGATAGATAGATAGATAGATAGATGGATGGATGGGTGGTAGAGATTCATTATGACATTTGCTCATGTCGCGTGAAATTCTTTAACTATTTCCCATTTGCCAGTTTGTCCCTTTCCTTTTTGCCCGCCATCAAGTGCGCGCGCGCGCGCACACACACACACACACACACACACACACACACACACAAATACACTCACGCATTCGAACACACTCTTTAGTCCTGTACATCACGAATAAAGAGTAAACACGTCCGCACTCACTCATTCTCACCTCAGTCCGCAGGGAATGGATGTCTTTGTACAAACAAGCAATCTGTTTCTTTCCTTTCCAGAAGCTCTTTTGGTTTCTTGTGTTCTGTGGAAACAATATAAAGTCAGAGGCACTTGGCACTGTGCTATCGTTTTTTTTTTTTTTAACCGGAACGGGTATGGTGGCGTTTACACGAACGCACAGGAAGGTCAAAACTAAACTTAAAGTTCAGAGGTCATAGATCACGAAGAAACTCAAGCAAAACAGTGTAAGAGAAAATCGCTTACATAGACACTTTAAGAGTTGAGGATAATAACCATTGATATAAACTTTACCGAGTGTTTTACTGCTTATATGTTATTTGTGATTTTTAATCGAGTTACATAGTTCTTTGTGTTATATTTTAATTTAGATGATTATGAATTAATTTAGTGTGGTATTTAATGACGGCTAAACATTTATTGATTGCCATTTCTTGAATTCAGTTTTTATCATATTTGTTAATTGATTGGTGCAGATCGTCTGGTAGATTTAGGTGGACCCATTAATTGATTTAGACTAATTGATTCATTCTTTTAGATTGACTGATTTACGCTCTTAGAATAGCGTTGAATGATTTGTTTTGTCTATTCCTGTAAAAAATAATTAAAAGTTTGAGTTTTTCACTAGTAATAAAATTCTGCTAATAATTATTCCTTTGAACAGGTAAAGTACGGCGATGGTCAACGGTCTAGAAAAGGTACACATAGCTTATGTTAAAGATTTGTAAGTCTTAATTGATTATCTCATAGTACTTCGACCTGTTGTATTTCTAAAGATACACCTTTATTTAGTGGTTGCATGTGACACCTGGATTATTTGTGCTTAAATTACATCCTCTTGAACTGTTCAGCTGCAGATCATGAACTTTTAACACGCTGTTTTGCACCGGCTATTAATCCCACCAGTAAATTTAACAACGATCTTCTTTGCAATGGCGTTTCTTGTGTTGTATTTTTGTCCTGGTAGATTTATATGATTGGAGGTATTATTAGACCAGTAAGTAAAATCCGAAGAACAGAATTCAAGCGCTATTGTAGTATATATGGTAAATTTATCGTTATTTATTAATTTGCCATTGAGCACTTATAGTCAAATTTTAACATCAAAGAGAAAAAAATATCTGTGGAGCAGTAGAAACCGACGGACAGTGTTGTAAATACAACATTTGAGGGGAGCCACATATATTAATCAACATGCAATAAATATTATCATCAGTTAATACAAATTTGTGATAAGAAAAATGAAAAAGTCCTTATCTTGCGACGAACGTTAAAACAAAGTTCACATTGGGCAAAAGAAAGAATATATCAAAAGACACATGCTAGTGATCAGAATGGTGTACAAACAAAAACTGTTTTCTAAGTCAAAATTGAATTTGTGGGTTTCTTTCCGAAAGTTGGACACTGTTACCGTTAGTCTGCACATTTTACCACACGTACATCGGATTTTCACAACACACTATACATCGACGACGACATAATTAGTACACAGCTAATCACAAAGACCTCATCATCAATCACGTTGATGTCTGGCACTGGCTCTTGTAATTACGGTTCAGTAGCACCTGTTAACCTCAATACCATTCCAGGCATCTCTCCAGACTCCTGCACCAAGCGGCTGACTTCTTACACCATGACTCGTGCACGTCCATCATTGGACAAACGATTCCAATCCCACTTCCCCCAACATCAGCGATGTCGAGATCTTTCAGATTGACCCGGAAATGAAGAGGGGAAGGATCAAGTCCAAAATTCGTCGCCGCAAAACTGAATCTGGAGTTTGGCAGAATGAAGATCTCCGAAGAACATTATAGCGTTGCAAGTGGAATGTAAGCATACGTGTTCAGAATAAATGTTTAATCCATCAGTCCATTTGTTTGCTCAGTCTGTCGTTATTCTTGTGAACATCTCACTGATCAAAACTAGCAAATCTGCAACTTTACATAAAAATAAGAATAGGTTTAGTCCATTCATTCACATAGATTGAACTGAACACATTTGTACACGCGTAGTACACATCCTTTGAACGAAAATACGATTACATTTTGTTTTGCTATCACTTCCATATGAACATATTTAATATTCCAGATAAACTTGACAGCTTTTATTTCTTGCGCAGAATCTTATCCAATCTCACTCATGAACAGTGTTAAAATGGTTAACTTTGTCTATGCTCTACAATTAGTTGTTTGTCTGAGCGACATTAATCTCTGATAGTCAATTAATAAACACGCGATCGAATCCCTAACTTGATCAAGAGGTTTTAATACTAAAAATCATCCAAATATTGGTTAAGTAAGGGATCATTCGATCTTTGATGGACAAATAACCAGTCTATCCTGACATATTTTTAAAGCTTTGCCTAACCTGGTTCAATATAGGGTGCCCACGTGCAAATTTACCAACTGTTGTTCTTCTTGTTTATATATTTCTAACCAAAGCTTCTAGACTCTAATGTTTATGGACTCGTACCCACATCTGTATCAGAATACTTTGTAGTCTTCACTCATTAGAAACACATTAGTACTCACTTTGTTTCATTAGTACTCACATTGTTTCATTAGTACTCACATTATTTCATTAGCCTTCTACATCTTACCTCTCCTCCTGACAGCAGCCACCATCTCTTCTAACGGTAAATTCGCCTTTTATTTATTGGATGCAGCCAGTACATCTTGTTACTCAGTAATCTAAGCGGAAGTACTTGTTCTACAATTGTCTGAATACAATACACTCGTCAGTAAGTCTGTTGATAAAGAAGCAATTCTTGCATCGTACATATCTGTAGTCTTTTACATTATTCAAGACTGTATCACATTCAGTAAAACTCACTATTGTGAAAACAAATGCAGATATACGAACAGTAATGTCATTAATATAACTAAGAAATATCGCCTGAACCATTTATGTCACACAAACACACACACACACACACACACACACACACACACACACACACACATATACACATACATATGCACATGGGTAGATAATAGATGTGTACACACACAACACACGCACAAAATATATAATGTACAGCTTTATTTGCAACCTGTTTTATTTTTAGCATATCTCACGTGCTAGGTACATTTATAACTCTATCGTCATAACGATTGGCAGAAAAGACGAACGCACGGTATACTAGGGTGAATAAATGTAAACAGATCCAGGGCGGTAGTGATGTAGAGTGATGTATATATTGTTCTGTCAAATCAGTTACGATAAATGCCTAACTACGCGGCTTACACCCTTCGTGAAGAAAACTGAGTAAGTGTAAGTTATTTGCGTTTAATGTAAGACTTGTTCGGTTATAAAACTTGCTTCATTATTTGCTGGATCGATATTATTTTTTCTTATAAATAAGTGAAAGAGTTTATGTGTAGCCTGTGAAACGCTTGAAATGTAGCATCCCACTCGTGCAATCTCGCTTGTGTGTGGTTCTGTTCTTCTTGGAAACCGTCGGTCCGTTAATGAAGGGAGTTGTCTCACAAAAAGTATGTAATGAATTGCTCGACGGGTCCGTTAATGAAGGGAGTTGTCTCACAAAAAGTATGTAATGAATTGCTCGACGGGTCACTTAATGAAAGGAGTTGTCTCACTAAAAGTATGTAATGAGTTGCTCGACGGGTCAGATAATGAAGGGAGTTGTCTCACAAAAAGTATGTAATGAATTGCTCAATTGCTCGACGGGTCACTTAATGAAGTGAGTTGTCTCACATAAAGTATGTAATGAATTGCTCGACGGGTCACTTAATGAAGGGAGTTGTCTCACATAAAGTATGTAATGAATTGCTCGACGGGTCACTTAATGAAGGGAGTTGTCTCACAAAAAGTATGTAAAGAATTATATCCATTTTCCATTGAAACATCGTTGATTTTTCCGATGTCGAATTGCAGGCCCTCTGTTGTTTTGACCTTGCCTTTCTGGATGACAATTCGTCCACATTTCTCAAGGCCGAATTTCATGTTGATGTCCTCACTGCAGATCTTGACAGTATTGATCAGGGATGTGATGTCACGTTCATTTTTACCGTACAGCTTGAGATCGTCCATGTACAGTAGATGGCTGATAATCGTCCTGCTTTCATTTTGTATCCTAACCCTGTTTTCTGGATCACTTGACTGAGAGGATTCAGGGCAATGCAGAACAGCAGTGGCGATAGGGAATCAGCTTGGAAGATTCCACAATTTATTGCTATGTCTGCAATATTTGTGTTGTTGCATGTATAATTAACAGGGCAAAACGTAAGCATCTTTACTGGAGCAATGGTGACCGACTAATATAATTCATAGGGCCAGAGGAAAGCATCTTTACTGGAGCACAAGTGGCCGACTAATATAATTAACAGGGCAAAACGTAAGCATCTTTACTGGAGCAATGGTGACCGACTAATATAATTCATAGGGCCAGACGAAAGCATCTTTACTGGAGCACAAGTGGCCGACTAATATAATTCATAGGGCCAGACGAAAGCATCTTTACTGGAGCATAAGTGGCCGACTAATATAATTCATAGGGCCAGACGAAAGCATCTTTACTGGAGCACAAGTGGCCGACTAATATAGTTGACAGGGCCCGAAGAAAAGATCTTTCACTAGCACAAATATTTTAAGGGATCACATTGAACGCATCTCTTCGCAGAAACGCTGAACGCGTTATCTTTGTCAGAATATTAGTTGACAAATCTTTGGCAACACAAAGAGTTCGTACTATGGTTGAACATGTTTTTGAATTAGAATGTCACAAGTGTTCGTACTATGGTTGAACATGTTTTGAACTAGAATGTGCATGTTTAGAAACAAAAGTTTCTTTGGAAAGAGCTGTACTGAGCCAGCGCTAACGACACCAAGTCCATCATCTAAATGTACAGCGCAACTTCGTTAATTTCGTATTGCGCGCGCACTATTTTTGTTGTATTTTTTTGTCTGCTGTTTTGTCAAAAGAGTTGAACATTGTTTCTTTACGTTTCGACGTGCATCTTTCGTGGATTAAGCACTGCTACATTTCATAAAAGCAAATGATAAATTTTAAGGGAAATAACTTGTCTCTAGAGTAACTTTTGTTAAGGTGTGCAAGATTAAGAATACGTTAGTATTTGAAATGTAGTAAATGTGTAATCCAGAGATATAAAAATAAGAACTCTACTGAAATGTTAGCAATCTTCATACAACAGCCAATAGAGCACTTTCAAATATGTTTGTATACTATTTGACAAGTAATATACATTCAGTTTTTAAAGGCTAATAAAGTTTGTCTTTTCGATGCACATGGTTCTGGATCTCATAACGATTTCATTTATTAATCTATTTTTGTTCTTATAAATTTGATAAAGAACATTACTTTCTGTTTTAAATAAATCCCTTGAGACGCAGAATTATAGTGAAAAGAGTAATTAAAATAAAAGCACCATAATAAGGTCTCGATTAGTGGTTATTAGGTACGAAAAACTTTAAACATCTAAATGGTTGGTCGCCGTTACACGTTATTGACGAGGTTAGCTCCCTTATCTGAATTGGCTGGCGCCTTTTTGCACTGGACTTAATTTCGTGATTTTAAAATCTTTTCGTCTTCACATTCAACGTTGCTCTAACAGCTTCCTACAACTCTATCGATTTTGAAGAGGGAAAAAATCACGAAACGTTGCTAAAAGCGCGTGCGACTTCTTGTTCGTCATGGATGACTAGCTCCTCTAAGTCCGGTAACGAAATCCACGACCATTAAGGTCGTC
Organism: Sinotaia quadrata; assembly: GCA_028829895.1. Taxonomy (NCBI): domain Eukaryota; kingdom Metazoa; phylum Mollusca; class Gastropoda; order Architaenioglossa; family Viviparidae; genus Sinotaia; species Sinotaia quadrata. The sequence continues at coordinate 135,144,755 of CM054177.1, read as the reverse complement.
AGTTTGCAGTTCTCTGTAATTGTCGAGAAGGTGGTTCTAAATCACTAAAGATGGTTCCGTCTTTGCTGTAAAGAATAAATGATCCAGTTTAAGTAATGCTGATTTGTTCAGTTATGGTTCAGTCTGTTTTCAAAATATACCTGAATGAGATTTAGTTAGTTGATTTTAAAAGAGATAAAATCTTCAGCGGTGACTTCGCGAACACTAATATAACTATTATGTTATATACAGTGGTAATCATAGACAAAGAGAGAAGGAAATGAATTAGTTTGCTAAGCAAAAATAATTCGAAACTTTCTCTTACGGTTATAAGTGTGTATTTGCTTTTGTTCGTACATGTTTGTGTGTGTGTGTGTCACGCGCGTCATATGACTGTAGAGAAATTACTAAGAACTGAAATATAATAACAACGATACAGACTCTTATTTAACTTGAGATTACAGAATATAAAATTAAATTACTTAAAGTTATCTCTCTCTCTCTATCTATCCATTCATCCATCCATCCGTACGTCCTTTCGACCAACCAACCTACTTACTAACTAACTAACTAACAACAACTACTACTAGTAGTAGTACTATTAGGTGCTTCGGTTATCTCCGCTGTGCTTTAAACACAGTTTCAACTGAGCCGAGTCAAGCTTCATCACTCAGCTATAGGTGATGCTATACTGGCGCGTCCGTAATGCGCGAGGCATTGATCCCGTGGCTCGCCAAGACTTTGAGCTTCAGCGCAAAACAGATTGTCTCGGCACTCTATGCAGCAGCATTTCCGCCTAAGAAGCAACTAACTCGTGGGTTGGATACTCTGACTTCTTCTTCTTTTGGTCGGCGTGACGACGATGTGACTAAACAGTCGTTTGTGTGTGAAAATCTGAAGATCTGATGGCAACTAGCAGGTCCAGTAGCTCGTAGATTCGTTTTGTTACATCTACTGTTTCTTATTGGCTTTATTTGTGAAATTCACGTTTAAAAGTAATTAAAACTTTTTCCTATTGATGTAATATTTATTTTCTTTTAATTCTAAAGGTTTGGGGTTATTTCAAGGTTCAGATAGCTAATATTTTATCAGAATCGAACTTTAGTGACTAAGGCTCTATTACGAGTATACGGTAAAGTTAAAAAAAAATAATAGGTACACGATGTTTAGGCATATAATATCAAAATTATCAGCCTGTTTCTCTACATTGTGTTCTTGATTTAAAAAGTGTAAACGTGTCTGAAATTATATTACAAGGCACATTTTATGACACGACTGTGACTGCAAACATCATTTTGTTTAAACAGCACCGGTTTTGTTAGCAAACATCAGAATACGTTATACGTTTGTTTCTCTGGAGAATACACGTCTGACCTGATAGAATGTATAAATATGTTTGCTGACATGTGCGTTTAACAAACAACTTGTTTCTCTATAATTATACAGACTTTTACTCTGACAGTTCTTTAATAAATTTATAATCAAATTTAACCAGTGACAAACATCACAACGAATAAATTACTGCGTACGAAGGAGAATTCATTACGAAATCCTCTTGAATCCAATAAATTGATCTAAATGCTAACACGTGGATTTAGCTGGGTTTCTAATCAGGCGGAGGAAGCTGGCGAGCGGTCGCTGAGGGCTACTAACTGACAAGCGACCAGCGAACTACATCACGACTGTGACCGGTCGTTTCTGTTTCCGCCGATGTAGATCTGCCACGTCCGTCTCGTAAAGCCAACCTCTCGAGCCACAAAAACGTAAACAACGGAAATAAATAACGACCCTCTTTTCAAGCAGTAGCCAGTTGTGAATGAAAGAACGCACACGTTGACAGCCATTTGCTGGTAGAGGTACCGTTGGTGATGATTAGAACGACTGAGAAATGGAAGTTGAAGACACGGTATAATGCAAGCAGTGCCACCACCACCACCACCATTGGAGGCAGTCTTGAAAGAGGAGTATCGAAAGTCTTCGCTCTTAGAATACTAACTAGCAAACTTTTTCTTTTCCTTCTTGAACAATTCCTGTGAGATTCCTGGTGCCCAGTCTGACAAAATTCGAAATCGTCTCCCCTTAATGGTATTGTTTCTCAGCGAGCTTATACATTCTGTGTATTGTTCGAAGAGTTACCGCAGACTTGCACGCATGCACACCTCCACAGCATGCACACACACACACACACACACACACACACACACACACACACAAACACACAGACAGACACACATACACACACACACACACACACACACACACACACACACACACACACACAAGTAGTTTTCTATTATACGTAATTACACTTATTCTGAGTATTTTCCAATGGTACCAATTTCTAGCACTTGTGTTCACGTTACAGTGCCTCATTATACAGTATATTGTTTATAAAAACTTTATTTCTCCACACACGGTTGACACTTTACAGTAATTCTTGGTGCCCATTGAGAAATCTGGTCGTGTACTTGCTGCGACATGCTTGTGCACAGGTGCTGGAAACAAATGATCATTGTCAAATGCTATCGAACCAAACTAGACCTCTACCACAATTATTAAAGACACTCTTCTGCTTGCCGTGACGTTCTTCACAAGTAAGTAGTAGAAAAATCTTCGGAAAACGTAATAATGAATCTAATGATGATGATGACGGACGACGACAACGACCGACGATTACGACGACGATGATGATGATGCTAACAACAGACGACTGATATGTTTATTAATTTTGAATAAACATCAAGTTAGAAGAAAAATATATAGCAAATGTTAATTGAAATTATAGTCAAAGAAACAAACATTACTTGTCTAAATGATGGAAGAGAACGACGGAAGAAAAGTAAAAGACGAGCGAAAAGGATCCGGAATTCATTAAACGATCTCGCGCGAGTCGAGGGTTGGTGTGCCCTTGCCCATCGCAAGGAAGCCGATCAACGCATTGATCTTCAACTACGATTCCGCAAATGTTGGGTTCTGAGGAAACATTTCAATTTAAAATGCGGTTTTTAAGAAAAACAAGTTTTGTAATTTTTTCTTTAAAGTAAACGCCTTTCGAAAGTTGTTAGGATTTTGTTCTGTCCGACTCTGGCGCGCAAATGTTGGTGCTTCGAGCGTGAATGTTTCCTGACGGCAGAAAATCTGTATCTCTGTGTACTGTTTTACTTTAAATTCATCGAGAGAAAAATAAAGTTTAATAATTATATTTTTTTTATCTTCCTTAGAATGACCGAAAAGGTGGACAGTTAAATATACTGGCTTCTGAAACCTGATCTTATATAGCTAGTACTTCTAACAGTGAAGTAAATATGTATAGCCTAAGTACATAACATTAAAGAAATGTTTTAAGGTTCTCTTTCTACAAATGTCGTGATTAGACGGTTTCTTATTTTTGAAATTGTCCAAACTGTCTTTTGTGCGCATGGCGTCCATTTTTCTCTCCCACCACTGTCTGAGACTACAACTCCTAATTTTGCATTCAGTCTTTTCTAATTTTGCATTCAGTCTTTTCAGAAGTGGTTTTCTCCAGTGCACACATAAATCTAGAACCTGATATGAAGAATACCAAACATTCACTAACATTTCTTAGTTTACCAGAGTATTTTCTTCTAACTGTTTGCTTCCGGGCAAATTTGGAAAACAATTTCAGACGTTTCGGTTACTGCCTACGCCGAGATAATTGAAACGCTACTGCTTTGTGAATGGACTTGCAATGAACGATCACAGGAATGCTTGCAAATTTGGTCAGTTTAAAGCATCCGTCTGACATGGATTTGTATTCCAGCGTGAATTATTCAGTTAACTGTAACCACGCAGACAACAAATCTGTAAGATATTGCGAAGATCCCAACGATGTGACTCCGATGTAGTTTTCCAATGTAACTCACGTTGCTCTACAGCAAGACTGAAATCTGAAAATGAGTAACGAGCTAGGAATGAATTAAGTGTGACGTCAGATTTTCAACTCTGAAAATGAGCAAAGAAATGCAAGGTGTGTGACGTCATATTTTGAACTCTGAAAATGAGCAAAGAAATGCAAGGTGTGTGACGTCATATTTTGAACTCTGAAAATGAGCAAAGAAGTGTAAGATGTTTGACGTCAGCCCACGTGCTTTCAAAACGAGGTGAAAAGTGTCCATAATGTTGAGTCTTGGTTACTGCTGTCTCCTCGGAATCGTTTTCGGTAAGTTGCCATTGTTTTATTTCTAATTAAATACATGTTTATATCTATTTATTTTTTAAATCTGTAATACTTTTACAAGCATCTTTGATAGGTTCTTTAGGCGTAAATTGTGAATACATGATGTGTGACGTCAGACTTTGAACTCTGAAAATGAGCAAAAACATTAGAATTGCATGATACATATATGTTCTTTAGGCATAAACCGTAAAAGTGTTGTAATTAACTTTGTTTTTGAAACAATTCATTACGCACCAGAGCACGTCGCATTCACATTCCTTTTCGCACGCTCGTGCTGATTAATTTTAAACACGTCTTCTTTTATACTTTTTCAATGAGTTCACATTTCGTGCTCTTGACTGTTTGCATTTATTGTCCTCTGTTCCATAGAGTGTTAAAAGTAAAGTGATATGTTCATACTCTAAGCTAGAGTGTACACATGCGAATATTCCTTCCTGTATCTTTTTGCGTCTTTTGTGCGAATGTTTTTAAATTCAACGGGGTATAGCGTTCGATAATAACAAATACACTGAATTTTCGTCACACATAATTATTCTGAAACTGTTTAGTGCAGGTGGGCAGACAGATTTTGTTGCATTCAAACGCAGAAACACACAAACGCACACACACACACACACACACACACACACATACACGCATGCGCATTTTGATATAAATTTAAAGTAGTTTGCACTAAACAAAGCAAGGGAGGTAAATAGCTATTTATTCACACAACCAGATAACTTGATATAAACATTTCACGTCCCTTGAAAGGATTCGAATGACTGCAATCGTTGTTTATTGATAGTCAGTGCAAAGACTTACCAATTTCTTTCTCAAATTTATATCTAGTGACATGGGCACACACACAACAGGTATCCACGCTGATATTTTTCCACTGTTAACTCCTTGTCCCCAAAAAGGATCTCGCGAGAAACCTTTTATCTTCTTTCGATGTTCTCAGTCTTATTAAAAACATGTTCATTTTGGCCCATAGTCACACAGATACGAAAGGAATGAATATTTATTTGTCTTTTTCTTAAATTCTAGATTTGCCAAACGGTATTCACTCGATAGTTGACTATGAAGTGGAATATAATTTTATTAGTAGGTAGTTTAAATAGTGCTGAATCCACTACAGCCTTCTTGACGGCGAAAGATGGTGCACTTTAAAAGAATTAAGACATCAGTGTTTTAGTCCCGAAGGCCCTCTTCCCACATCTGAACAACCCCCACGACAAAATCAATGATGCATATTCTTTCGGTGAAGACCTGTTCTGAGAGTCTGTGCAATTTTATTGGATAGTGTAATCACTGCTTACTGTCAACGAGGTCTCTAGGCGAACACTTGTTTTCTATGGCACTGTTTGTTGGCACTCAAGATTTCCGTGTGTTGGTGTGTAGGACGTGATAGGTGGGTTTAAGGTGGTAGATGTTTGCGCCAACAATAACGAGTACAAAACGAACGGCAATGTAAAGAACTTGATTTTGCATTTGAGTGGGTCTTTAGTCGAGACAGGGATTTTGTTTTGTAGCTGCTTATTTCCACTTCTTACATTTGAAACAGATCTAACTCAGCACTAATCTTATGAAGTACCTATTAAAATAACTGTTATGCTGCATATTATGAATAATAATTGAACTACATTGCTAATTATTAATAGACAAATATAATTACATTCCTTAGAATAAATATATTTATAATTATCGATATGGCCCAGTTGCAATAGAAATAGCTCAGACTGCTCAACAAAATTTCCTACCCCAGCTAGACTGCTAATTAACTTAACTAAAATGTTCTAATTAGCGGGTGTAAACACAGTTAGATTAAAAAAAAAACTAGCAATTGGCACATCTAATCAAGATTACAATTACCAATATTGGTAACTCAGATATACACTGTTCATAAAATGTTTCCTCTAGGGACCACGGTGTGAGGTATCGGTGGATGAGTCTGACATTTATACGTCCATGGTGTACGTCACGCTCATACTACACACTTCGGTACTTATGAAGCCGTAAGTAGACGTGATTGGTCGGAAAGTATGCTGAATGACAGACAGGCTCAATACTGATTCGGGCAAGTTCAGACAGACACAACGTCCGTTGGATGAACAGAGCATGATATAAGTAACAAACGGTGAGATGGCATCACTGAATGCTTGAAATACAAAACAAAGCAATGTCTGCAGGTGACACAATACAGTTAGTTTACGTTAATATGATCATGCCTGATGTTGAAATCAGAATGAGTAATCTGTGCCTTGTTATATGAGCATCTGGTTGTGTCGACGTCTTCATTCGCCTAGAATTAATTGCAATTACTGCAGTACTCTCCCCTTAATCGAGACTTCGAGGACCATAGTAGTAGACTTTCAGAGGGCATCCTCCCAGCCAGAAATGCTGACTGAGGATGGAAGGCTGAGAGCTAGTCTAGGGTCAGTATAATGGTAGGTAGTCTAGTAGTTCACATCTTGATATTACTGCGATAACGAAAGGGTATATAAAGCTATGAGAATATTATTACCATCTCCCCATATTATGATACACACTTATCAATCTGCTGACTTAGATGAAGGATCAACTTCCATACCCCTTCCAGTGCTAACCTTCGTAATACAGATAGACACAATAGGTCAGCATTGACCTTGGCATGCCCCAATAACCAATAATAAGATCACAATATTTGAGATTTTATGTCTGACTTATTAAGTACTATATGACAGCCCCCCACAACTGCTGCAAATCTCTCTCTCTCTCTCTCTCTCTCTCTCTGGAAATCATGTGACTCAGAGAGTGTGAGTTTTTAACAAAGAAATAGTAAACTTTATTAACAATATAAATTAATTCCACACAGTACAAAACAATTGAACATTTGGTCAATTACAATAAGAAAGCATCTCCAGTCCTTCCGTAGGGTGTCTGCAGTGAAAAGTATTCATTAACAATGTTACTTCAGTCAAATGATGTTTAGACAAAGCAAATAATGTTCATCACTAGAGATAAGGAGAGTTTAATTGGTTTGTTTACAAACAAGTTGATCACGTGACATGCTAGTCAACATTCTTTACCAGCTGTGCGTGATGCCAGAGGAGAAATTCACACAGTGCATATAGTAGTCGAGTCAGAAACAGACTTCAACGCAGGAGTCCTCAACTGGTCACAGATGGAAAACTTACAGGCTCGTTCTCAGGAGGTGCCAAAGGAACCAATAATCAAGATGTCCAAAACAGAAGATATATGGGAGTACTGCCAAGGACTGTAGAAAAACAACAATGTTTTCTTGTGTCAAAATTCAGGCTGGAGAAGATCTTCTGTCTCTCTCCTTAACACCTCATCAGACTATATTTTACAGTTACTGAATACAATTATTTAGTCCACCACAAGTAGACAATGAATTCAGGCTATGTAACCTCTTACAAGTTACATACTTTTCCAAATACAGTAATGTAGAATTAACGAAGTACTATTAACAAACGAAAATTGAAATAGAAAAATCCCTAAGTTATAAGGCAGTATTATACAGATATCTAAATGTGTTTGGTCTGACTTGCTACAAAGTTTCAACAATGGCTTATACATAATAGTTACAAATAAATCAACCAAAATTAAACGACGTGGCGTTTCTACTGGATAAAATAAAAATAAAAGATTTCTTAAGATTATAGGACAACTTACAAAGTTATACGTAAAATTTAAACAACATGATTGATCAGCTGAAAGAAAATATGAAAATTACAAGTTTAGAAAATTTACGACTCTTTGTTTACGCACGATAAAGAATTAATCACGTAACTCCCAAAACAGAGACTGTAGAGAAACACATCTTTACTGTGTGCAGGATTCTCGGACAGTGTGGATAAAGAATTTTTTTCTACAACTTGGTTTTCTCCTCCCTATTCCCCTAACGCCCATTGGCCAGTGGTGGCTGACCCGCATCAGCCATTGGTCAGTCAAAATTGGCTTGCTCATTATCTGTCCTCCCAGGATGGCTGAGCATCACTGATAATCCAGATAACAAGATCTGGTAGCTGGACTCAAGGAGACGTCAACTATTGAATGTCACGAGGAATGATACCAGTGTCATTTAATTACTCTGTTACCCGAGGCGATCAACTAGCTATGGGTTTGGGGAATTTTACACTTTTCATCTACCTGTTCTTGTTCTCATTAATATTACTCTTAACGTGCAGTGCACGAGGTCTTTTAAATTTTCACTGCATAAATATCAATAACATGAATACAGTGCTCCACAATTTTATCATAAAAAATATTTCATAAGTATTTAGAAATAAGTGACAAATAAAGAAAGGGGTGGAAATACTTGTCACAATTACTTTGTAGGCTTTGAGCCACAAAAAATATTCTGAGCAAGAGTCCGGCACATAGTTCAATTTGTTCAGAGGTGGATTACATAGATATAAAAAAACAACAATTTGTAAAGACTGAACAAGCTAATGAAGACGTGTTGTGTACTTCTTTATAACACTGCGCGGTTTTCTCTGTCTTTACGCTTGGAACAATATTTTAGTCTGCACAAGTTATATTGACGTCACTCGGTGCAATGCGTCTCCTCTCTCTTCCGTTACCTGCTAGTTAACATATCAATTTACTATATAATGACAAGTATTAAAGAGATGGAACAACATTTTTGATTTAAATTTAAACTTATATTAACACATAAGCTTCTGACTTAAATCACACACACACACACACACACACACACACACACACACACACACACACACAACACACATGCACACATATTATATATGTATGTGTTCTTAAAGTTTTTAATTTTACAAAACTAAGTACTTAGCAGCAATAAATAATGTATGTATACGAATTACTTAAATACATGGGAAAACTAAAGTATTTGAGAGGAAACATGAATCAGCTTGCAATATAATTATTTAAAACAAATAACTATAGTTAAGAAAGACAAATTAATCACAATTAATTTCAAAGTTACATTTTAACAACATTGTGATTTAAAAAAACAGTACCGAAACATGTTGATGAAAATATATCTTGATAACAATCTTACAATATCCATGGACTGTATATCTGAACTTGATTTTGCAGAAAATTTCAGATAGATAGACCCTAATGAAAGAAAATTGGCATATATTCACACTGGTAGTAATTTGAAATACTAATGTTTCTTTATTATATCATACAGTCTATGTTGATATACATTCTTTCCATACATACGCACACAATGATTTGATTCTCACCTTTGTACAATTACTATTTCGGATAGTATTTGGTATATTTACCCGTTTAATCTTTAGGAATTAAAGGTTCAATGCTTACCGGAACTGAACACAGTGGTATATATTCAAATAAATTTCTCGGTAAACTCCAGAATTTACTGGTAAATATCCTTATGCTATTTTTAACAATAGTTTCCATGTTTACATGTTTTAGTAACATATTCAAATTCTCACTTTGCTGATTTCCGAACGGAAAACAGAATCAAGAATTAAGTAAATGTACTTTATGAAGTTTTATTCCGAATGAGGTCTGTTCGAATCCTGCTTCAAACCTAAATCAATGTAAACATTTTATTGAAGAGATGGAAAAGAAAATAGCCATTGATTGTATATTTATTTTTAATAAATTAATACAGTGAGAAATATGGGGAAGGTGGTTATATGTTAAGCGCATTTTATTTGTTAGCTTCTTTGTTTGACGTTTGCATGTGTATCATCGTCGTGCCGACTCTTTCAGTAAGTCATATTCACCACCAGCACAGGAGACCATGATTTAAAAGACACAAAACACCTTACTCCCAATCATCATATGATGATGATGTTAAAGAGATGAAGGGGGCAAGAACGAAACACTGATAAACGTTTGAAGAAGTGGTTTTCACTTTTGATCGTCTTATGTTTACTCAGTTTGGGAAATTTACAAAAAAAAAGAACTTTAGCTGTGAATTCCAAGAGATAGGGTAGAGAAATTGATTTTGCGCATTCAGACCATCTGAGAAGTCTTAACGAGTCGAATTTGTGTGTGATGACATAATCCTTTCCGCTTTTAAAGATTTATCTCGAGAAGTGACAAGGAAGTCTTATCGAACCGACCTTAAACAAACCGTCAGCCTAATCGGGCTTACGATCAAGGAATACGATTGTGCTACGGAAAGGTGTTCACGAGTGTGTGTGTGTGTGTGTGTGTGTGTGTGTGTGTGTGTGTGTGTGTATGTGTGTGTATGTGTGTGTGTGTGTGTGTTGAATTGTCTAAATTGAATAGTTGATATAGTTCAGTTACTTCTTTTACAAAAGTGTTCTCTATTTCTATCTTTTCTTTTCTGTTCTTTTTCCTTTTCCTTTTCCTTTTCCTTTTCCTTTTCCTTTTTCTTTCTTTCTTTCTTTCTTTCTTTCTTTCTTTCTTTCTTTCTTTCTTTCTTTCTTTCTTTCTTTCCACCCACTGAACTGCTATTTAAGGGAACTAGTTTTTTCAGCCACTCTTTGTCCGTTCAGACATATCGAGATTAATCATACTGTTGTCGTGTATATCTGCATGAGCTTTTCGTATTTTGCTTTTGCTGTTACCATACGTTCCTACAAGTACGAAAAAAAACATTACTCCCCTACAAATTACGAATGGCATTCAGTAAGAATGAAGGGACTGAAATAGAATCAATGACACAATTTAAAAAAAAAAAGTTATTGTTATCCTGGATAATTATTTTCTCCGCTAGAACGACACAGCTGTTCTTGGACATTTTTCACTTTACGCTATCGTCTTTAATCTCTTCACTCCGACTGCAGAAGGGTCAAGGTTGAAGTATCATTGCGCTTTCTTTTTATTAAGCAGCTTACGGTAACTGTTCAACCACCCGAACCCGAAAACGTCAGCATATTACACGTAAATACATTTCTGATTGCGATTGGTTTTAACCCCTTTAATTGCCACCCACCTTGTTTCTAAAGCACCCTTCTCCTTCTCAGCCCATATTCCTGTTACGCACATAATATTTTTCTTCGATTGCTTCCGTAGTATGTATCGCTCTTTGTTTATATCCATTTATCAGTTCTTTGTTTATATCCATTTATCAGTTCTTTGTTTATATCCATTTATCAGTTCTTTATTTATATCCATTTATCAGTTCTTTATTACAATAGCCCTTGTCAGTTGCGCTGCTTCTTTCCCATTTCAAATGTTGCATTTTTAAGGGAACGTCACATACCTAGGTAGTAACACTATCTGAACAAGTTCCACCGACGGGTTTTCTTTATCGACGAAGGCCAGCCAGTTGTCTACCGGTGGGAACCGTACCAAACCGTCTGTAGAGATTTTAATTCCGGGACCAAGATCAATGTCTTCTGGCTGTATGAAGTCGCTCCTGGAATGCCGCCTTGACTTGCAAGCAACTCGAGTACACTTCTCACTCGCGTACTAAGACCACAATGGACAGCTTTCGCTTGGACCTCTGGCTTCTGTAAACCGTTTTCATGCACCGTATTGATCAGGGGATGGGGGGGGGTGCTACCGGAGATGGGGATGGGCAGTGGGATGGCGTTAATTCAGGGAGGTAAGTTCTGCTTAACGGATGCAGCGCGTTCACGTCCATGACTTGTCATGTGCTCAGTGTCACGCGCAGTAGTCAAATAGTGCTCGGATCACTTATTTTTCCATCCCCTAGCATTTCAAGGCTGGTGAGATGCACTCTGTGGTTGTGGAGCGGGAGAGGGGGTGTTGAGGGATGAAGAAAAACTCGTTCATCTTCATAGGTAGTGTGTTCATCGTCTGGACTCAGTCCACCTTCTCGTGTTCGAGTCACCTGCTGTTTATATTTCCGATTTCAAATTCTTCAGTTCAGACTTCAGCAACTTCTGTAAACAGTCGTTATTTCGCATTTTTAGGACATCAGCTACCTATCCCCTTTCTCCCCCCCCCCCCTCCACCAGCATTCAGCATTTAACCTAAAAGTCCGGATTGATTAATTTCTCTTTGACGTCTGCTCCCACTGCGCGTTGATTTCGCGACACTGTCCTGACACCAGACCCTGACTACCAAGACCTGCTGCCGAATAGCACGTATCCTGGTTCATTAGTAAAATGGTCTTTTAAGCCTGCTTTCAGAAGTGGCTTAACCAAACAGTCACTCTAAGTGTTTGGAGGAAAATACTTTTTTTCTCAATTCAATCTGAAATCTGCTTTCAAAATAGGTCTGTCGTACAAATATTTAACTATATAGAAAAACTGGCTTTAAATAAAATACAGTCTATAATTTTGTCATATATCTCCAATAGTAAAATACATATTTACTAATGTAATTGCGACAGCGTAAATTTACCTCTCACTATTTTTTAATTTAAATTGTTTTATAAATTGCAAAATTGTCAGAGTAGCCCGAACTTGGGCGCTTCTTGTGGTGTTATTTTTGAAAGTGTCTGAGTTAAAGTAAACAGCTTGAGGCAAGAATTGCTGATGTAATGCAAACTGAGAGAGTAGTTTTCTATTATACAATGATCATGATTTACGAGAACGAGAAAAGTCAATGGAGTGAGATTAAAGAATTCACATGCTGTAGAAATTTCTACTCTCTGATCACTTTGAATTTTGATGGGAAAGGAAAGTCCAGCTTTGAAAGGAGTCAATAGCTTGGTGGTGATTTAAAGTGACTGGTTGAGGGAGAATGGACTTAGAAACATTTCATTCATTTTTACTACTGATATGTTATACTTGTGTTAATGTAGAGAAGTACTATGTGAGTTGCCTTTTATTTCTACAAATGTTTGTGCTAAACTGCACACATGTAGTGTGCTAACACTTGACATTGTTTATTACGCTGTATTTATTTTACCTTGTGTGTATCGGGCTAATAAATATTGTTGCAGGAAATTGTAAGTTGAGAATGGGATGTAAGATAGAATGGAGTTATATTGTGATAAGCTGGAAACTTATATTTGCTTCTTAATTATATTTTCAGTGAACAAGTGGTCGTTTCAGTTTGAGCTTGAGCTCAAGTTTGAATTTTGAGTTTTAAGTTTCAAGTACCCAGATACCCTTTACGTGTTCACTGGTTAGGAACTTGAACGACCGGGAAGGCACGGGTGGTGTGTAGTCGTAAGGAGTACTCTATACACTTTGATGATTATGCTGGATACATAGGGAGAATTCTGGTATATTGAGGTTGCCAGAATTACTGTATCATTGTGTTCTGCTTGAAGGAAGTTTATTCGAGAATATAACAGTGCATCAGTGTTTTCCTGTGGGTGGTGGGAGACACTGTTGACACAGACATTGTGACATTGTTGCGAAGGCAAGTGAAGACTGCTGAAGCAATGCTTAATCCAGGTCATGTAAAAAAAAGACTTTAAATTACCTACCTCTAATAACTCCATTTCTATCCTCTGATAGGACTAACCTGCGATTTCTAGTGACTCTATTGTTGAATTGCAATCACACACACACACACACACACACACACACACACACACACACACACACACGCACGCACGCACACACACACACACACACACACACACACACACACACACAGTGCGTAACTGTAATATTTTCCGAACGTGAGTTTGTGGAATATTGATGTGAAATAATCTGCTTCAATGTGATTGTTCATTTAATAAATGTATTGATAAATTTATTGACCTTCTTACACATATTGAAGTTGAACACAGGAATTGTGATTAAAAATGCACAGAATAATCTTCGCTCTAACTAATTGTTCAGTCGGCTTCGTGGTTTGATGAGCTCTTGACAGACAGGCGACAACACAAGGCGTCAAAAACAGTGTAAAGTGTTTTGACTGTGCTACGCCAAAACCCAATTTCTTTGGTGTTTTGTGGCTCAAGCAAAGACCAGATAAAATCGATGATTCCGGTATAAAGGTGACCAACTTTATATTAATACTTATACAGCTGGCATTAAATTAAATCAGAATAATTAGTTTTAAACATGTTTGTATGCATACATGTATTCAATTACAATTCTGGCTTATCGGCCATTGGCTGAGAGTTGAGGAAAATATTTCAAACGAGGTCGACAAAAAAATACAGGACTCCTTAGTAACTATGAAGTGTTCCTCTGAGAGTAGAGTGGGTCCTCTAAGAGTAGAGTGGGGGAAAGAAAGATGAACACTTCGTAGCCTGTAATAGATTTTTGATTCAGTGTCCAGTCTGGCTAGATAAGAACATAGTTAAACATTTTACCAACCATCGGGCAGCACGTTTATCAGTAAAACCTTTCCGGAGGGGAAAGGCGAGAACTTCGCAATTTTGTCTCGAGACTTTCAAAAGGCGTCTGCTCCCTTTCAGAATCCCACATATCGCTATGGCACTTCCTTAACGGACGACTGGACGAGAGACATCAATCTAACAGTCATTCAAGGGATAGGCAGGGGCACAGAAGGTGAGGTGGTAACTTCTCGCTCAGGTGACGTGATTTCTTTCCCCGGGTAAATAAAATCCAAACAAACAAACCAAAAATCCCATCAACGAAAGCAACATAATTCTTTTGATGCTTAATATTTTTTCCTGGCCAAAGAAGGCGAATGAATCCACATTAAAGCCTGTTGGAAGTGATTATACACTGATTCCCTGCACTAAAGGCCTCTCGGTTTTTAAATATTCCTTTGGTTGAGAAAACGTCGGACAGTTGCTCGCTGCCGTTTCATCCCCCACACACGATCTACCCATTTTCGGAAATGTCTTTCTCTCCTACATTTGGCTCTGTGTCTCTGAAGTGGAGAACGTCACTTTTTGGCGTTTGTGAAATCAGCTATAGCTTTAAGAACATATAGAAACTCAAATAAAATGTTATAAAATTCGGCCAGATTCTTGGTCACAGAGTCAGATTAAGAACGGATTATTCAACATGTTATAATCCTGTAATATTCACTGAAACAGGAATAGAAAGGAGATGATAAGACCAACTCTTGTTTCAAATGCTATGTGCGTAAAACAATGGATAACATATCCCCCCAAATGGCAATTGTTTTTATGTGATAATACACTGACAAGTCTTTCTAATGTAAACAACCTTGTCTGTATTTATACTTGAGATTATATTCGAGGTAAGTCTTAACATATAACAAATAGAATAGATATTACATGGACTATAGGTATTATGACGTAATCTGAAAATAAAATAAATTATAAAAGTTAAATTTAATTCAGTTTAAGTGCTATAACAGTAATAAGGGGAGAAATGCATAAACAATATGTACACAAGTATCCTTAATGCTTAATAACATTAATTAAGTGAATACATAATCAGTGTATCTTAAAGAGAACAGTGTCTTCACCAGGCGTACACTTCTATACTGCAGCTATGTTTCATCTCATCAGGGGTGCACTTCTATACTGGAGTTATGCTTTATCTCATCAGTGGTGCAATTTTATATTGCAGCTATGTTTCCTCTCATCAGGCGTGCACTAATGGCGTATTAGTTTCACTCAAGCATTGACTGTTTCACTTGACTTGTTACTCTATTTGCATGCGCCATACATGTATTCATTCTTCATGTCGTGAAAACACACAAGAGTTGTCGAATCATGAAATATTCACGTAACTCAGCAGGCCTGACAGATCTGTTAATTTTGATGGATTCGCCAACGTCCTGGGGGGGGGGGTCGAGTTACCGGAAGGGTCACCTTCAATTTCACATGTTTTCACCGCAGGATAATTCTAAATTTGAATTAATAGGTAGTCAGTAGCACGTAAACGATATTCTCCCTTGAACAAAAGAAACCAACGTAAAGAAAATCCAACAAAATGCATTCTTATAATTATTCAATTTCCAATCTTTGATCCAGTCAGATCTTATGTGATTGCAAATGACAGGTGACTCTGGTCTGAAAGCTGTCCAGAAGTGGTTCCGTTACAAGGGAATATCACGCGAGTATTAAAATGTAACTGAATTTAACTGAGTTATTCCTCCTTAAAGTCTTGTTGCTGTTCCGTGTTTTGTCTCTATTACATTCGGTTAGACTTACATTATACAAGATCTCTATTCCAAGCCAGAATATAAATAGCAATAGGACAGATTAGTCTTTAATAACTAAGCTGAGTCAGCGAAATAACCAAATACAAAGAAATAAAATGCCATTATAGCCAGATATTAAACTGAGAGCACATAAAGGAAGAAATCAACCTATTAGGACAGGAAAGATACTACTTTACAATGCATCTAGTTGACAACCAAGTACTACTGAATATTATGGGTATTGTTAAACCAACCAAGGATAAAGGGCATAAATGCCTCCAATTACCAGCGGCAATTATAAATAAACACCTCCAAAATAATTACCTAAACATGAAATAAACATGAAATAAACATTAAATAAACATTAAATATTTCTCACTTAATAATATAACAATCCAATAATTATTTAAAATGATTGCATTGCTAGGAACATAAATGAATTTGTTTTTTGGAAGGCTTGATTATAAGTCACAAAATGAGTGAAAATTCGAGAATCATTTAGCAAATTACATTCACCATACCTAAGCTGCCGTTCGAGATGAGTGCCCATCGCACCACTCAGCATTACGTATTCCTGGCAGGTACACAGTAGTAAAAAGAGTGTCGCCGGGTCAATCAATGGAACTCAGTACCTGTACTGACAACTCATAGTGTATTTGATCGTGTGGTGTGCAATGGCTTTGCCGAGACATTTCAGGAATTAAAACTGTATCATTATATCCATTATTATCTTTCCTAATGCCTGCTGACAGATTTTATAATTTTTGTTCCTTACCTGCTCAGTTATTATTTTTATGTGTCACATTTTATTTTTATATGTCACATTGCGAGCGAAAATTCGAGCATCATTTAGCAAATGACCTTGACAGTCGGTTTTATTTCCTGAATGAGAAAATACAACATAAAGCTGGCCATGTGAAAAAACTCCCAAGCGCTCGAAGGTCAAGGGCGCATTATCGTCAGTCCACAAACCCCCCACATGCTCGAACATCATTTAACAAATGACCTTGACCATCAATTTTTTTCATGAATACTTTGATGTCTCTCTTTTTTAAACGATGCTACAATGCCCTATAAAGCTGGCCATGTGGAAAAAACTACCACATGCCCAAAGGTCAAGGGCGCTTTACCATTCGCTCCAAATTCTTTAGCGTTTTGCACAGACAGGCAGAGCTGGAAAATGATATAAGTGAATAGGAAAAATGTCTCAAATTAACCGGAGTAGATCAAGACACTTCAACGGCAAATTGAAATGGGGGGAACAGTCCCACCAGCTCCCTGAATCCGACTTGATGCAGCAAAGGTGCTGGGAATCCGGCGACAGCTAGCAGCATGGATTGCTTTGGAGAAAACCCGGTGCTGGTCGGCTGGAGACCGAAGAGAAAGACTCATTCCAGGATCTGTCTAGGCTTGTTTTAGAGAGTGAAAAACATACAAAGGAATGAATTCTGCCAGCCCAGTTTTGATAGTCTAGTGTCCCCCTTCCCCTCCCCATCATTCCCCCTTCTCTTAGCGCAAAATTGGCGAAAGCTGGAAGCGTCCACATAAATTAGTAGTAGTAGTAGTAGTAGATGTCTCTTTATGGTGCTCGAGCAGAAAAGTCAAAATCAAATGTGGATGTTTTGATTCTAATTCGAAACTGCTAAGAAACAATTGTTAAGCAGATGATAAATGAAGAAATAAAACAAAAATATTCAGTTACAGTTTTATTCTCAAGGGGAGATAACTTTGAATACAAAGCTATTTCTTTTTGTAAAACTCGGGGTTATGAAAAAAACAATTTCTGCCTCATTTTTTGTAAGTTCAGGATTTCATACAAATATCTGTCGAAGATTTTATTTTGTGAAGGATATTTCTTTAATTTTTTTAAAGTGCAGTTTAATTTAATTTCATTCTTATTATTTCGTGTCATCATCGTTATTTCCTTTCCACAATATCCATTCAATTCAGTATTATTAGATCGATCAACTGATTGAATGTAATACTCGCTCTCAGTTCTGTCCAACATTCTCAGTTCATATTTCTAAGTTTTTTGCCCGAATGATCGTTGAGTCGACGTGACAAACCTCGAACACTTAAATAACAACCACCTGATTAAAGTAGCAAATCTGTTGTAAGAATGTGCACAGTTTGAGAGTAGGGCTTGTTGATTTGTGTCTAATAAAATTGGGAGATTTGAACCGATTTCTGCATCGTATTGTATTCGAGGACAAACTAAATAAATTAGAGGAGAAAAAACAACGCTCTCGGCATTTCAAACTTAATAATATAAGCTCATCCACTGCATGCCAGTACAATGCACGTCAGGTCGAAGACAACACCGCCTTCTCCTTCCCTTCCACACACCTATCACGGACACTTTCTGCTATGCAATTGCTTAAGTATGCATCATATGTTTGTTCAAACAATACGTGCATCAGACCCCCCCTCCCTTTTAGCTATTTGTTTAAAATACAAAGATATTGATAAAACAATATTTAAAATTGAAAGTAATTAGAGGAACGAATCTGCAAAACGCCACTTTAAAATTGGATACAATTACCAAAACATTACGAAGGTAACAGATTGAAACAGATCATTACACTTAAACATTGCATTACAGCGCTTCAAAATTGAATATAATTAGGAAGACATTACACTTAAACATTGCATTACAGCACTTCAAAATTGAATATAATTAGGAAGACATTACACTTAAACATTACATTACAGCACTTCAAAATTGAATATAATTAGGAAGACATTACACTTAAACATTGCATTACAGCACTTCAAAATGGAATATAATTAGCAAGACATTACACTTAAACATTGCATTACAGCACTTCAAAATGGAATATAATTAGCAAGACATTACAAAAGTCAGTTTCATTCTCGTGAAAGCACCTGATGCAACAATGACGTCACATTCAAATGCGACCTCGACAATGCTATTATTGCTTTTGCACACATTAACTCATATTTAAAACAACAAATAACAAATTTGTCAATAAAGAAGTGAAAGACTGTCCAAATATCTGATATAATACATAATTATAAAATGTTAACATATGATTTTATACTAACTACAGTCAGCTCATATTATCTAAAATGATATGAAGTATTGAAATCTATCTATCTACCTACCTACCTACCTACCTATCTATCTATCTATCTATCTATCTATCTATCTTTCTATCTATCTATCTATCTATCTATCTATCTATCTATCTATCTATCTATCTATCTATCTGTCTTGTAAATGACATATTGCTAATTAATTATTAACATTAATCATCAGTTTTGCTAATTTAAAATCATTATTTATTTCATGATAAAATAGATATTTAAAGGAACAATAAATTTGCTTGGGGTTTTAATAACTGTCATTATTAAAATTGTTAAAATTCCGCTCTTGTTTTCATTGAGTGAATTTTTCTAATATTTCACCTGTTGAGTTTTGCTCTCGTTTTCATTGAGTGATTTTTTTCCTAATATTTCACCTGTTGAGTTTTGCTCTCGTTTTCATTGAGTTATTTTTTTTAATATTTCACCTGTTGAATTTTGCTCTTGTTTTCATCGAGTGATTTTTTCTATTTCACCTGTTGGGTTTTGCTCTCATTTTCATTGACTGATTTTTTTCTAATATTTCACCTGTTGAGTTTTGCTCTCGTTTTCATTGAGTGAATTTTTCTAATATTTCACCTGTTGAATTTTGCTCTCGTTTTCATTGTTCTTTAAATCTAATCAATACATGCACTGTTAATGTCAACGATAGCAGTCTCGTTACTCACTCTCCTAATATTTTCTGTTGGAGCTGTCAAGCTGGCTGAAAATATTCCTATAGAACTTAAATAAATTCATTTTTCAATTTTTTTAAAACTTTAAATATGTTTCTATAAAACGCACATAAACAGCGAAGTAAATCGACACCACTAGCGTAATTCCGAGATAGTTCCCTTTCATCGATGCAGGAGTAAAACATTTTACAGTAATGATGTCTTGAACGGCCATTTCTAATGACCATAAACTTGCGTTCGCTGCAGTTTTCACTGTCTGAACCATAAACAGTCACTATAAACGCGGGTGCGTCATCCGTTGCGCTGGTTTATCAATCTTTATCGTTCTACTCATCGCGACGTGTTTCATGCTGACGAGTATGGGGATCACACCATCACGAAATTAAATTTAACATTTTCTTCCGCTTGCCTCCTTTACGGGACGGGAAGCACAAGTCATTCACAGCGAAACCTTTTATGTGATTGGTCTGAGAACACGAAGCATTGACGTAGTTTACAGTTTCTCAGATGTTTTCAGTCTGCAAACCTGCTTTTCGCTATCCACTCGGTGATAGATTGCAAGATAAAGCCAATGAATGTGGTGTTGTGGTTCTTTCTTTCTTTCTTTCTTTCTTTCTTTCTTTCTTTCTTTCTTTCTTTCTTTCTTTCTTTCTTTCTTTCCTTCTTTCTTTCTTTCTTTCTTTCTTTCTTTCTTTCTTTCTTTCTTTCTTTCTTTCTTTCTTTTTTATCTTTCTTTCTTTCTTTCTTTCTCCCCTTTCCCCTCCTCTTCCACTTCCTCCTTCCTTCCTTCCTTCCTTCCGCACTTCCTGTCATACTGCCGTCTATCTAATCATTTCTTATGTTTAGCGTTTTAACTATACTTCTATATAGTTACATAGTTAAAACAAATCTGTTAATTCCCTTTCACACGTGAATATAATGTGTTGCAGGAAAATAAAAGTTTCTTCTACCATCGCTATCTAATAGGCAAATGCCCTTGAACCCCTTATTAACGTATCAGTACAATCTTACTCTCCTGTCAAAGGAACACAATAAATTGAGTCAAATTCAAAAGCAAATTGAATTAATTTGCGACTTCTCTCTATTTAAGTCGAAAAGGTCAGAATAAATGCATTTTGCATTCGTGTCTTACAAATGAAATGACGCTAATTCAAACTACATAAAGACACTTTATGTATTATACTATAACGCTTGAAAACTCGCAATGGTGATGAAGTCAGTCGAAATTACAAAACTCTTCTTCATAATAGAAATGAAGTGCGCACATATGTCGAGACTTACTATCAGTTTAGAAATTTATTAACAGAATAGTGAGTGTCTTCTTCGTGTTTGGTCAGCCAATCTTTGCATAAATGGGACATAACTAGTCGCCATCACGGCCGATAATGTTATTGGTTTCAGGTTTGCCATCCCTAATGGAACTGAAATTGGCAATGCGACCTATTCTCCCAGAAAGGAGAGCAGCTGACACATAAGAAGAAAGTGGAGATGACGGTTAAAACGGAGAGACAGATGCAGAAGAATGACAAGACAGATTATGATGATTAATGATGTGAAGAAGGACAAGTCAGATGATGACGGTTAAAACGAACTTGCAGGTACAGAAAAAGGGCAAGACATTTGTTGACGGTTAAAACGAACTTAACAGCTACAGAGGAAAGACAGTTGACGGTTAAAACTGAGAGACGGATCCAAAGAAGGAAAGACAAATTCTAACGGTTAAAAGGTGAGATCTGTACAAAAGGACAAGACAGATGTTGACGGTTAAAACGAACTTACATGTATTGAAGAATGACGAGATATATGTTGACGGTTAAAACGAACTTATAGGTACAAAAGAAGGACAAATACATGTTGACGGTTAAAACGGAAAGACGAATACAAAAGAAAGACAAATAATGTTGACGGTTAAAATGGAAAGACGGACACAAAAGAAGGACAAATATATGTTGACGGTTAAAACGGAAAGACGGATACAAAAGAAGGACAAATATATGTTGACGGTTAAAACGGAAAGACGGATACAAAAGAAGGACAAATACATGTTGACGGTTAAAACGGAAAGACGGATACAAAAGAAGGACAAATATATGTTGACAGTTAAAACGGAAAGACGGATACAAAAGAAAGATATGAAAGATGTCGAATGCTGAACGAGACAAAAATACTATCGACCGTTAAAAATGAGAGAGACGAATATATTGGAAAAACATGAAAAGTGTCAGTGAAGACGGAAAAGTTTTGATTTTGAGGGTCAGACATACATAACTAAAATATAATCACACTTCTATCACATATATATGTATAACTAAAATATAATCATACATACTTCTGTCAAGCATGCGTAAAATGCATCATACGCGCATTGATTTTACATGCTAGCATACCTATTTTTTAATTAAAATATTGATAGGATATTAATAGAACAACAATGTGTCATGCTTACAAACAGCACCTACATTGCCCACTCCAGATGGTGAGTCAGTGCCCCTAGTGAAGACGAAAGTCTATTACCATTTTCATTAACGTCTTCACGGAAACTGTGCAAACAGCTCACGAATGTAAATTGTCCTACGGCAATGAGAACCCTAGCTCAAATGTGGTGACTTTGAAGTTTGATATTGTTTTGTGGGCGTGTAATATTGGCAGTGGTTAAGGCATTTAAAACTTGGTCGAGCTTGGCATTAGGTACCAAGACCACATGTATCTATTACTCCACCCCCCACCCTTAGATGGCAATACACAACTCATGACGTGTTGTGCTGTTGTGAAACACCAAACAATTTCTAACACGATTTCGTAAATTGAAGGTGTGTGCAAAAATCCTGTGTGCTAGGTGATGGGTGACTGGGGCACTTGCATTTCTTGTTTTCTAATTGGATTTGTGTTGAAGGAATTTTATTTTTAAAGTCGAATCACAACGGTTAACGTGTGATTTGCTTATTCATTTATCACCTAACTCTAACAATTCCATTGACAATATCGCTCCTTTAATTCACATAAGTAACACTTGTCGTTGCATAATGTCCCTATAACGACAAGATGGGAGAGATTACTTATAGCGATTTCCTGATTTACGTACTTTCTGATCCTCTCAGTTCTACGATTGTCCTACTTCGTACATCTATACATGTCCATGACAGTCCTGTTTCATACATGTCCGTGACAGTCCTGTTTCATACATGTCCGTGACAGTCCTGTTTCATACATGTCCGTGACAGTCCTGTTTCATACATGTCCGTGACAGTCCTGTTTCATACATGTCCGTGACAGTCCTGTTTCATACATGTCCGTGACAGTCCTGTTTCATACATGTCTGTGACAGTTCTGTTTCATTCATGTCCGTGACAGTCCTGTTTCATACAGGATAATCCTATTTCATACATATCTGTGACAATCCTGTTTCATACATGCCTGTAATAGTCCTGTTTCATACAGGACAATCCTATTTCATACATATCTGTGACATTCCTATTTAGCAAACCTTCGACAATCGTTTCGAACGTGTCTGTGCCAGTGGTCCTTCAAACATGTCGGTGACATTCCTGTTTTGCACATGTCCGTGACAGTCGGGCTATCCAAATATCTGTGATAGTCGTGCTTGTCGAGCTGTGTTGACGACAGCTTTACGACACTCGATATATCGTACACGTATGCTTTTCTGAGAACGGTTTTCATTGGACTTGAACTGCTCCTTACTTTTTTCACACGATGCCATTCGATTGCCTCTCTCGAAGTAATTGCTATTTTTTGCTGTATGATAGGGGGTTATTTCGGTGTTATGTTGCAACATAAGCGAGACAAAATTGGTGACCCGAGGAAGGAGGGCAGAAGTGCTCGCGGTGAAATTTAAGAATGCCGTAGCCCGGTATTTGTCAGCCGAAGCATGTGGGAAGATGAGCCAATTATTTTAGAACTTGGAGCGTGGAACGGTTTTGCTACTTCTGAAAAGTCACGCAATTTCACCAGGGAAGGCTTATTAAAAGGCGCGAAGAAAACGAGTCAATCTAACTGAAACAAAATAGCAGCTTGCCTCGTCGTGACAACGTTTGAAACCTTAGGGCCTTTTAGTTCAGATACTGAAAATGCCCAGTGACGGTTAAATAAATGGTGGTATTTGTTTGTTTGTGTGTTTTTCATGACCGGACTTCTTGGCACTCCAAATCCTAGTGATTAGACAATAGAATTCTCTATAGCAATTTAACTTTTGATTGTCAGGTATCATTCCGGTAAATCTTAACCATTGGATAATAAAAACTACTCATTCAGTTGGAACTGGTTTGGATTGCATCAGCAATTTCTAGCACATTCTCAACTTGAGTTTGACACAAAAATACCATCATAAGGAGTGCCCAGGGTCAGGTTACTTTCCTAAAATTTATATAGCAATTAATTCTAGAAATTGTGATCGGCAAATTTATTCTGTCAGAGTAATCATCCATGGCATTCATATTTTTACTTCATCTTGAAAGTAACTCTAACTTAATTTAGCTTACGTAGCCTCTCTTCGTATCACCGTACATTAACATTATTACGTGATAACACTTCTTGGTTTACACGTACCTATAGTAAGCATTGCTACATCAGAGTGACATGCATGAAAATGAAACACGTTTGCACTTAACTTTCAAAGAGACAAACAAATGTGTTTTAGCTTGCATCGTGGCATCATTCTACACTTATTATCGTTCAAATCGCATCTAACAAGTTAACATCTCAGGTTAAATTTCTAACTACAGTTGTACATACTATCATTAGATGGCACTTAGAAAAACACGTCGTTCATTCTTTTTTTAAAAAAATATTTAATAAATCGATCTTCACTCTGTAAGATTTCGAGAGATGAGCGTGCGTGTTAAGTACTGAAGCTCCAAAGTTACGTTTAACCGTAGCAAATGGACATGTTTTCAACTAGTGTAATCTTAGATTTCTACCCATTCCTGTTCTATATGCGGACAGTACCAAAGCATTGTTTCATTTTCTCACTTTGAAGTTACGACATGACTTAAATGAACAAGTAAATTGAATACGTGAAAACAATTAACAACAAATTAGATAATCAGTGATAAATACCATAACTATTTCATAATTATATTCCTGTATATATTTAAATCTATCTTCACACTTTTCTTCTAGACTCTAGAGTCTAGATACATGGCCGTGAATGGTAAGTACTGAAGTTCCAATGTTGCGTTTAACTGTAGCGATTTCATTTTCAGCCGCCTGTAGGTCTAAGATCAATTCTGGTTTGCGAAACGTTTTCTTAGTACTGCGCAATGATGTTTGCGTGGCTTTCGGTTGGTAATCAAATAAACGTTCCCCATATTTACTCCCTGGCATGAGCAGCTTAGCAAAGCTGCGGCAGTGTAAAGGCCGGTGCTGCATTTTTATGTGTGAATAGATTCATTCTGACTTTAAGCTGGAGTGAATGCGAGAGAGGACTTGATAGATAAAGTATCTAACATTGGGCGTTTCAGTTTGTATGTGTAATACGTGTGTGTGCGCGCATGTGTGTGTGTGTGTGTGTGTGAGAGAGAGAGAGAGAGAGAGAGAGAGAGAGAAGAGAGTTTATGTGGAAGAATGTGTGCAAGCGTGGTCTAGCTGTGCACGTGTCTGATAGGAAAAGAGTAAACTCACACTTGTGAATGTTTTTTCCCGGTCCATATAATCGTATTTCCAGGTGTAAAGGGTCCCATGCGTCGTATAGGTAGCGACCACAGAGTAAATAGTTTTCATCTACACTTCAGCAGTGCAGCTATTCTTTTTTTTAAAATTCGATTATACGTTGATGCTTTAATTTGCTCAAGCTTTACGGACATAAGCACTCATCCCCGAAAAATAAAATAAAATCTAACGTAATATATATTGCCTTTTGTATATAATATATACTGTCCCTCAGTTGAAATATCAGTACTGCTCCTTCGTTTAGAAGCATGGATACTGTCTGCAGTGAAGGCATACGTAGTCATCAGGCAGCATGGAAGCAGAAAAGACTTGTTTTCCTAAGGTAAACCAACTTGCTCAATACGCACTCTTTTGAACGTATTATTTCCTGTAAGTGGACTTGCGCAGGCAAGAGCGGATTTATACAAGAACATTGCTATTTGTACGCTGCATGCTTTATGCATTATGCATTATAAACAGGCAGGCTTTGTTTATCAGCAGGCCATTGAGCTCTGATTGTTTTATCACATGCCTATGTATTTGACTGCGCATGCGAAATCCGTTTTGGTGGGCCACTAACTAGTCCCTATTATAAAAGGGACAACACGTCAGACAAACTTATCTATTCAAAACAGTGAAACAAATCATAATCTTTATCACGTTGGACATATTTATCTCTTCAGAAACAGCAAAATATACCATACTCTGCATATATATATATATATATATATGAGAGAGAGAGAGAGAGAGAGAGAGAGAGAGAGAGAGAGAGAGAGGAGAGAGAGAGAAGAAAATATAATTATAATTACAATTCAAATATAGAGTCAAAACAAGTCACAGGTTAGTCAGAGAAAAGAAATGAAGTTATAAGGGGTAGGTTATTATAATCTTTTACTTGACCTGGATTAATCACTGCTTTGACAGTCTTTCACATGCTTTTGCAACAATGTCACAATGTCTGCTTGCCAAAATGATCTCCCCCACACTATGGAAAACAATGATGTGCACTTTCCTCTTGAACCAATTGAGTGTTCTATTCAGTGTCCATTCTTGTAACTTCACTGTACAGATGCACTTAGCATCCTTTGCTTTGATACAACAAAAGTGTGTAGCATATTCTCTTAAGCTCATGCATACCACAAGAGATGTTCCTGCATTTTCCCGTCATTGAACTTATAACCTGATAACACTTGGAGGGTAACTGTGACCTTGGAACTTGAAGCTTGAAGCTCAAAACTCGACACTCAAGGGTGAAACTCAAAGTTGTATTGACCTTCTTATGCACATTGATAATCTTATAAAGGAGAAGAAAGAGGGTGGATGTGGGGTTCGCTAAATATAGATTAAAGTCAGATTTGTCTTCTCCTTTAGTAAAAGGTTTTTCACCTACAGAACACTGTGTGACAGTAAATGTTTATCTTTAATGTTATGGAAGAGAGAATATATTTACAGCTCCCTTTTATCCGCCAAATGAGAGAGACGAGTGGTGTCTGCTGGAGGATCATTAATAAAATAAATTATAGTTCTCACCACTTGCAATTAGTTATGAAAGTTTAATAATAATAATAATAATAATAATATTTTTTTAGTAACTAAGTTGCATTGGAGTCATACAAAGAACTTTAATTTTGAAGGAGCAGTGAGAGATGGAAAGACTTGAAGGAGCAATATGAGTTTGAAGGAGTGGTAAGAGTTAAAGGAGGTTGAGAAATTTGAAAGATTAATGAGATTTGAAGGAGCTGTTTGAAAGAATAGTAAAATATGAAGGAATGGTGGGAATTTTAAGGAGAAACAGGAGTGTGAAGGAGCTTTGAAGGAGCCTTGGGACCTTGAAGGAGGTTTCGGGACTTGGAAGAAAGTTAATGATTTTGAAGGTTCTTACCCACTGGGCAAACAGCGTGAGATGAATAACTTAATCGGACAACAGACTACTATTTAGCAATTATCGCTCCAAGGATCAGAGACTATTAAGTGAAAGCTCAAAATAGCACAGTGTACTGCTGATATGTTTTGGGGTGGATGAAAAACAAAACTTTTGCTCAATCTGTACTGAGCACTGTTCTGTACTTTCTATTAAATATCTAGTTGAGAGGGGGGGGGGGGAGGAATCCACGAGGACAAAAGAAAAATTATAGAATTACAATCCCTTTTGGACTTAATATATTACACGCTCACCATGGTTTAGAATGTAGTCATTTTGCACGTTTATTGTCAGTTAAAGACAGGGGAATGCACCCATGCTTATCCTACGTTCGTAATGGAAGCAACTCGTATTTTTGACGCTAAACTTTTCGTGATGCATAGATTAAAAATGATATCTAAACAGTGATGCTACAATACTGGTCTCCGTAATTACGTATCACATTCGAGAGAACAGCAGTGAAGACATATATTGACAGGAGAGAACAGCAGTGAAGACATATATTGACAAGAGAGAACAGCAGTGAAGACATACATTGACAAGAGAGAACAGCAATGAATACATGCATAGACAAGAGAGAACAACACTGAAGACATACATTGACAAGAGAGAACAGCGGTGAAGACATGCATTGATAGGAGAGAACAGCAATGAAGACATACATTGACAAGAGAGAACAGCAGTGAAGACATACATTGACGAGAGAGAACAGCAATGAATACATACAGTGACAAGAGAAAATTGCTGCGAAGACATACATTGACAATAGAGAACAACAATGAATACATACATTGACAATACTTTCAGTATATTGATGGTATTATCATTGACTTCATTGTTGTGGTACAGTCTGACGTGCAGCACATGAATGCATGTTTTGGTCAGACATTTAAGTATCCAGTGTAAACTAGTGAGGAACAAGTAGATTATGCATCTAGTCCTTCTCGTAAAACACTGGATTGGATTGTTATTGTTTTCTAACGGAAACCTACAAACAAAAACTTACATAACAGCATTTCACCTTCTGTCAAGTAGGAAAACGTTAAAGAAGAAGAGTATTACGGAAAATATTTTTACTCAAAAAGAAAAGGTTTTGACATGATTTAACTATGACGCAGTGAAAATGCTACACATTGTGGGCACAACAAGTTGTATAATATAATCATTGTCTTACATCGCATAATAAGTCTACAGGTAAAGCAGAAAACGCTTGCTGTTCTTAGTGCTTGACTCGTGGACGCAGAAAGAGAACTATGAAACTGAAATTCTGCATAGTGGCGTGGTTTACCCCCGGGACGGACGTAAAACATGAGTGCTCGCCCTTGGAAGAATAACAAAGAGATAAATTGTTTGTGTTTATGTCGTATGATTTCTACACTCGTGCAACGCCTTTTTTTCTACGAGTACATACACATACATACAAGCACTCGTGTTATGTTTATGTGATTGTCTGTGTGTGAAATAAAATACATTAAACTAAGTTCACCGGCATATTAGTATTAATTTATGAGGCTGTCTAATGCAAAAGGGTAAATAGGAGTATTGATTAGATAAAATTTCCGTTTTGCTGTCAAAGGCCAGACTTTCTAATGCGAAGTCAAAATGAAAGAAAATAGAAGTCATCGATCGCATATCCCGTAACGAAGAACAGAGTAAATGTTTCTTTGTATTTACTACAAAACGTTAAAAGAAGGACAGGAAATGGAATAAAAGTAATTCCTGAATTTTAGCAAGATTTCCTTAGATATCCTGCGCACAAGAGGGGCGGTTAAGACAATCGTATTCACAATAAGAAATGTGTAATGTTGTAGAAACATAACATTTGCTTAAACGATTAACACGATAGTGTAAAATAATGTCAAATAAGAAGTATAAAGCTCACATATATACAGTCTCACACTCGCGCGACACACAAACGCACGCACACACGCACACACACACACACACACACACACACACACACACTAAAAACTCGCACGTGGTGGTTTTATTTGTGAATTATCTAGCTATCCAGAGTGAAATGTATTCATTTATAATTTAATATGAACCTTGATCAAAAAGAAAATGAGTGTATATCCTGTATCTTCTTCCTTATCCGTAGTTTAAAATAAACTCCCACCCACCCAATTGTCTTTCTCCCTAGCTCACAAACATACACGTGACACGAAGACTTGATATGATGGACTTTCGTTGTAAAGAAATGAAATGTGAACCTGTATCTTGACATCTGTGTGAGACTGTACGTCCTTGAAAGACGACCAGGTCAGTGTGGTTTAGAAACTTGTCCAGTGCATTGTTGACTGCCAAGTTCCTATGTCTGGTGGAGCGACTTTTTGTTAGATTTTGTTAACTATCTATAATATCGATGGCTGCCAAATGTATCTCCGATTGGACGAGTTCAAGAGGGCTATGGCAACTATCCGTAACGACAAAGACGTCCATGATTCTATGTCTGAAGTAAGAAAATAACATTCCAAAAGCGTAGTTGCTGCCTTACATAAGAGAGTGCTGTGTTAAAATAATTTCACGCATTCTTTTATCGGATTTAGACCAATATTATATCACAAAACAGTATTTGCTTGATTTAAGAGTTACTATCATAAAATATTTCGAAAACAATTCTTCTACAGGGAAATTAACATGTATGAAAATATACATGTTTCTTGTTCTTCATCTACTTTTACTGTGGCTAGGTAAATTTGTTAATGTGATTCTTTCTTTTCAATTCAAGATGCCATTGAGTGTTCTTGTCATTCTATTTCTTCTCACTTACTTCTCTTATAACCCACGATTACTATCATTAAATTGCTCATAACAAAAGTAATTTAAAGGGAAAATATTTTATTTTCTTCGGAGCTTTCTATTTCAGGACATACGTTTGGACTTCAGCGTTTGGAAGTCAAAGGGTGAATGGATCGACATATTTCAAGACAAAACGAGACAAATTGTAGCCGCCATTATTTACACCGCTGTCGTTACCAAAACGTTGACAGAAATCTTTTCGTATTCACATAGTGTTTCCCACGAGGTCTTTGGCCGCGCAATATCTAATTACCGACTTCTAAGAGGTCCGTGTGCCTAGGTTTCTGCCCATCGCAGTTTCATGAAGTGGCGAAGAGAGCGACAGCTCTTGTACATTTCACGTCTTTCTCCCGGCCTTAATGCTTATGTTGCGATTTTTTAAAGAAAACTGTGACTTGCACTTAACAGTTTGATCTCAGCGCGGGCCATAGCAGTTCAGATTACCTTCTGATGGCTAAAATAAGTATAGAATTGACGACGTACGTTGTATTCGGAATTATTCGTCCTGACAATTTTCAACTAATTTCTTCAAACGACTATCTATCTATCTATCTATCTATCTATCTATCTATCTATCTATCTATCTATCTATCTATCTATCTATCTATCTGTAAACCCGTGGATTATCGAGCTGCTTTAGTTTGTCTTTCCTTTAATTGCAGGGTTCATTAAGCTAGAAAATGTCCAATTATCCGACCAAATCAGCTATTTGAGACAAATGTAATTTCAAAAGTCCTGGCCCGAAGGTTAAGTGGAATTTGCCACTGCCTTTAAAATACTGTCGTTACAGAAATAAGAAAAAAGAGTAATTTCTCTAATGATGTCATTTGCATTCCAACTGAACTCGTTTGGGCCCAGCATTCAATATAAAACGACCATGTGAAAATGAATGGTGGTCAGTATGGAGAAGGGGAGGGTGAAAGAATGGTGATGGTGGACGCATTTTAATGTGGGATTTTTGCATTAATGTGTAGTTGTTTTTGTTTTCAGGTTTGCTTGTGGCTTTTTGTTTTACTTTTATGTTTTATTCAGTAAGAGGGAATTTGCTTTTCCTGAAGGTTAGTTCACTACCCCTTTTCACGCTTCAGTTTCTCCTCCCACCCACATTTATACCTTTAAGCACGTGACCATACTGAACTGATGCTGCATGTAACTTCTCGTCGACGAAATTCGTAGGGTTTTCCGTAAGAAACGGCAATGACCTTTAAATATTAAGAGAACAACGGCCATGACTTTTAAAGTATTAAGAGAACAACGAATGATTGCACCGAGTTTCGAATTTGAGGGAAATAAACGAAGACAGTCACCTGTTATACAAGCCGAATTATGTAACGTCCTTGCAACTCTCTCTCTTTCTCTCTCTCTCTCTCTCACATACACACACACACACACACACACACACACACACACACACACACACACACACACACGCACACACACACACACACACACACACACACAAATCTCTCAGCACCCATGATGATGTTTCAAAGCCCTGGCCGTAGTAGCAGTGCTGAAAGTTAAAGTGGTGAAGTTTGCATTAGTTTTACAGAAGTAGGAATAGCAGTATTACTACTCGTAGTGGTTGTAGTATAGCTCTAGCTAAAGTAGTAATTATTGTAATGACAAGAATGGTAGTAGTAGCAGAAGTATTAAAATAAGTTGTAAATTAGTAACAACGGCATCAGTAACAGGAGTACCGATATAGAAACTATAACAGTACCAGGAGTGCTAAAAAAAGCGATAGAAAGGTTGGTAATAACAGTAGCGGCAGACGTAATCAAAATAATTATAATAGTAATTGTAGCAGTAGTTCTGGTAATAATTATAATAGTAACTGTATCAGTAGTTCAATAATAATTATAGTAACGTGTGAAGTAACTGTAGCAGTAGTTCTGGTAATAATTGTAACATCATTGAACAGCACTAGATATACAGATGCTGTAAAACACGAGGAGTGATAAAAGGAGTGGTATAAAAGTTAGTTATAGATGCAGTGGCAGTAGTTCTACAAGTAATATTGTAGTAGTAGTAATAGTACTGTATTTATTCATTTGTATTTTATTTCTATTCTAAAAGAATGTGAACAGCTTTTGAGCTCGATCTGAACGCCCCTTAAACAAACCAGCTCTGTCATATATGCCCAAAAGTTCTTTAAGAACAGCGTTTTATTTTATCATGAATATTATTCCCCACCGATACATGACCTAAATTGATAGTAAGATTACCTTTTTTAGAGTACTCACATTACTTCTGCCTATTATCTCCCTTAGCCTCTTTCTAATTGGTCATGGTGCGCTAGAACTGCATGCGTACTTAGTTGCAATGCACTGTGGGATGACGCTCCAGTCCGTCTCCGTGTATATGTGGGATTGCCGATTGCTTAGTTCGTTTTACATTGTAAGTGCGCTTAAAGCCTCGTTATAAAACTCACACAAGGCTCGTTAATCAACAACATCTCGCAAAAGTAGCCATTTTAACGTTCCATCGTTGTGTGATCTAGTGGAGCGAATTGCTTGATCCAGCGGAGCGAAGAACGATTTACAAAGAAATAGTGTCTTTCATAAAAAGAAGAAAAAAGGGAGGTGTTGCACACTGTCAGTAGTTACAGGTTGGAAAGATTGAGTACCTTCATTAAAATTGCCTTACCTCCCTTCACACCGACTCTCGCTAAATGGTTCTAATTTTTACAACAATAAGACGAGATGAGGTTGGATAGGATAAAAATAATCTGGATTTCGTCAACTACTCCTGAAAATATACGCAAATAACATTATGGAAACTTGGGAGTGGTATAAAATAGAACGTTACGGTCTAAATTCCGAGTGTGTAAAAAGCACTTGTGCTATCACTGAAAATGTAGCTAATACATTTGTCTTCATTAGATAGATAACGAGTGGATGTTTTTGTTTTGTTTGTTTGATTTTCTAATTTTCTGGAAGTCCCGTCTTTAACGATTAGTTTGATCTGTCATTCATATGTTTGTCTATCACACACACACACACACACACACACACACACACACACACACACACACACACACACACACACACACAAACAAACACACACACACACACACACACACACATACACACACATACACCACACACTTATGCATAAATATATCTTTCTATCTACATAAATACCACAGTTAGGAACACAAAAATAAATGTATACACACGTATTTTAACGCATAATACACTATTGTCATTCATTGACGTAAACACAGAATATAACACTGCAAATAAGCATATATTCAGTCGCATTCATTAAATGCGCATAATTATAGTTCGGTACATAAAAAGAAATACTGATTTAAATTACCACAGTGAAAAATATATATATTCGCATTAATGTTGGCAAATGTGAACACGTTTACGACAGCAGAAATACGACGAATATCGACTTTACAAAACAGAAACACCCATTTCTACACACTCATAAATAGGTTGTATACATATAGATAAACACACATTTCTACACACTCATAAATAGGTTGTATACATATAGATAAACACACATTTCTACACACTCATAAATAGGTTGTATACATATAGATAAACACACATTTCTACACACTCATAAATAGGTTGTATACATATAGATAAACACACAATAGCAAACTCAAATATAAACAAATTATTACATGCAGATTCATGTACCCACAATTATAATCACAATTGCTGAATTACGATGCTTTATACGCTTTATAACGTAAGCACGTATTCGTTTATCAAGAGTTAGACGCAAATATACAAGTTCATTACAACATAATTGGGTAAACAAATATGTTATTACTATCCACAAATATTTGCACACTCGTTATGTGCACATGTATCTTTATTAGAAAATTTCTTAAACATCCGTAATGTAATCTCATTGACGTGTGTAATCTACAACCGAAATTGCATGCTAAAGGAACATGCGCAATGGTGGTTGTTTTTTTTAAATGTAAAACTAAATTTACTTACAGATAAATATTATTTATTGCTAATGTACGCACTTTTATTTCACACAAGCATACCCACACATTTGTACATATAATCACTAAAGTATACTTGTACACATATACATATTTATTGATACATATATCAAGACATTTACGAATCCACACTGTTTTGTGCATATACTTGTACATATATACATTTTGTTACGTATTTCTAATAGACCTGAATCAATGTTAAGTAGACGCACATACATTAAACATTAACATAAATACACCTACTCACAGAGCTACACGTATTTGAAGAGATTTCTAGAAACGAACTTTTTTAGTGTGATCCCACAATGCACCTTATAAGTATGTACTCACTATATTTACGAATAATGCATTTTATTTTTGTTTCTAGTTTGTAAACAATATGCTGCAAATGAAGTAGATGAGTGGATTTGTAACGTCATGCTACGTATGAATCAGTTGAGCGGATTTGTAACGTCATGCTGCGTATAAAGTAGATGAGTGGTGAATTGTAACATTATGCTACGCATGTAGTAGATGAGTGGTGAATTGTAACATTATGCTACGCATGCAGTAGATGAGTGGTGAATTGTAACATTATGTTATACACACAGTAGTTGTATAGTGTTTTGTAACGCTATGCTACATGCAGTAGTTGAAAGGTCCTCGGAATTCTATAACAACATTCTTGAAAACAAGGAATTGGTGCATTGGATCTCGTTCGGTAGCATTCTAGATCGCAAAAAAAAAAA
Organism: Sinotaia quadrata; assembly: GCA_028829895.1. NCBI lineage: Eukaryota > Metazoa > Mollusca > Gastropoda > Architaenioglossa > Viviparidae > Sinotaia > Sinotaia quadrata. The sequence goes on along the minus strand of CM054177.1, from coordinate 135,109,765 downwards.
TAATAATGCATTCAATTGCACATAACTCGCTTTAGATTGGTGAATTAAAATACCGTTAAATTTTTATTTTTATTATTTAAGTTGTAGATTGGTGTTATAGGTGTTATTAGTTGTAACATGATGGCAACATTACATCGTCACTGAAAATCTTTAGAAAAACAAAACTCAGAATGGATTTACAATAATTCAGAATACTGAGCGCGAACGTATGGTTTATTTTCATTTCCTGACAATAATAGACACACATATTCTTATCGATTGTTTCCCCTTACCTTATTAAATGACTAAGTTTGTGAACTAGAATAGATTTGTAATTGAAAAGCGTTTAATAACTATGTTAATAGAAAAATCCTAAAAATAGATAAATAGACTGCTTTGTTTGGTTCTTAATATCCACGTGTAAGAACAGTTTCGGTATGGCAAAGCGCATGAGAGTTTTTGTTATTATAATTTATTTCTCTTCAAATACCTTTTCATTTTTTTTAAAGAAAAAATTACTCTTAATTGAGCAACATCGGGTTCACATATTATATTAACTTTTCACAAATAAAATACTATTTATTTTGTATTTGGTTTTCTCTGAAAATCACTCAAACCCAGTGATCAAAGCGATCAGATTTTATCCAAGATAAATTGAGAAGTTCATTTTTATTTTTGATACATCATCTAACACATTATAAAAACATTGTTATTAAAAAATAAAGATTAGAGTGTTTGTTGTTTATTTTGTTTTATTTTTATTTATTTACTTTTATTTTGTTTTTTTGTTTTTTGTTTTGGGGGGATCAGCATTACCATCTTAACCTATAAATTACGCGCAGCACACAGCCGTCATGATTGTTTTTGAATTTTTTGAATTTATTTCTTCCAACATTGCTTTCATGTTTCATGGCACTACTTCAGAGTGTCTGTCTAAATATAAATAAAATGAAGTCGGTCAGAAGGTGGATTTACTAACTCACGTCTCCAGCAATGCAAAAAGAAATATGCTTCAGTTTTTATTTTTGTTACTTTTGCTGAAGTCTGTAAAAGCTGAGCCTAGAAGATTCAATATACTTTTAATGGCGGACTATACCTGTTGTGATGACTAACTTTTTCCTTTTTATTCCTCAGTCGAGTCAGTCATCCAATTAAGTGTAGGTGTAAACAGAGGGATATAGGTAAATTTGAGGTCAAGGTTCTATCTTGCATGCAAACGGTTATGGGTTCCAGCCCAGCCATGATTATGATTTTTTTCAAGATCGATCCTCTCTCCATCCCACCTGCACCCTTACTCCCCACCTCACGAGTGTTGGACTTAGTGGCCATGATTGTCAGCGCTTAACCAGCACTTTCCAGACTTAGGGCAGGAGCATGAACATCACACATGTTATTAAATTTAATGTGTTAGTTAATGTGACCATCTATCTTTTCACTCCTCTTTCTATACGTCAATTTATTTATCCGTTTATCTATAAATATATCTTTTCACACATCAGTTCACCCTTCCTGTGATCTGCTATCATTCTATTTTTCCTCTAGTAACAATCCAAAGCATCTAGCAAAAAATAAAGAGAAGACTGATTGTATTAAAGTGTTTTCAAGAATGGATCATTAAACGCCCAATGCTCACTAATGTCATTGACTCGTTCGAGTGCATAAAACACTAACTAAAAACTCTGAAATTCAGAATTCAAGAGGAACTCATCTTCTCTTAAGACTGATTATTAAAACTCGAATATTAAAAGTTGCACATATAAGAAACTATATCAATCTCAATAAACTACATTGACGCTTAAGAAGAATGAATGTGTCACGAAATCTCAGACCTGATCATCGGCTTTTACAGAGGACAAACAGTTTCCATATTGGCGCTATCGATTGCTTGATGAAGAGATAATAAGGAAGCCAAATAAATATGGCCATTTAAGAATTGTCACAGATATGTGTCGCGAAATCTCAGACCTGATCATCGGCTTTTACAGAGGACAAACAGTTTCCACATTGGCGCTATCGATTGCTTGACGAAGAGATAATAAGGAAGCCAAATAAATATGGCCATTTAAGAATTGTCACAGATATGACACCGTGCCAGTACAACTGCTAATCAATCATGTTCGTTTCGTGGCGAAATCGCCTATAAACAATAAGATTTGAATAATTGCGTTTGGAACTAACAATATAAGTATGACCGATATTATTATTAATCACATATTGCCATTTGAACCCGACCAGCTAGCAAATGATTGATTGCGACCATTCACAATTAATGATTTAAACTTGATTAAATAGCATTTCTTTGAACCGGGAAGAAGTTTCATTCTCTATAATCGACAGTAAAAATCAACAATATAACTCAAACCACACCGACTGATTAATATGGTCAATCCCAATCAAACACTGTCAGGGCCGATCGTCCTGTTTTGTTTCGGCGTTAGAAAATTCGGAATAATAATCACCCATTCATTATTCAACAACATTTACAAATGTTACAAAAATAAATTAAAATGTTATCATAATAGCCACATCGTTTATTATATAATTAAAATGTTGTTAAACAAATGCCCTCTTCGTAGTACCCTTTACAAAACTCACTAATACTCCACCTTGATGAATAAAAGGTAATTGAAATTTTTTCTATGTGCATACGTCAAGGACTGTATAATGTATATGCATTCTTGATGGATCCTAAGTACTGCCTTATTGCCTCATTGCAAACATGTCAAAGTCTGTGTATACACTTTGTGAATTGCACTATCTCTGAAAACACGTCATCCAACTTAAATTATGTTGTAGTGAAGAGGAGACATTACTTGACTTGGTATGGAGGCTAATTCTATATATTTTCAGTCTGAATATATGTTTTATCAGCAATCGTAATTAAAGATAATTGTGACGTATTGGTGAGCAAATGCGATCATATCTTTTGGTGTCGTTTTTCTTCTTTCACTCCTGCTGCGCCTCTCGGCTCACCGAACCAAAAAACAAATACCGCATTTAATCGAAGACCTGTCAGTCACGTAGTCAGGTAGATGGCTTGTCCTCCCTCTCTCCCCTTCAAAATTAGTAATTCATGCTTAGACATGTGCAGATTGTGACTAGAATGAGCAAGGAGTTTACTGAATAAACTGGTGATTGTCGGATAGTGACTAAAATACGCAGGGAGTTTACTGAATAAACTGGTGATTGTCGGATAGTGACTAAAATACGCAGGGAGTTTACTGAATAAACTGGTGATTGTCGGATAGTGACTAAAATACGCAGGGAGTTTACTGAATAAACTGGTGATTGTCGGATAGTGACTAAAATACGCAGGGAGTTTACTGAATAAACTGGTGATTGTCGGATAGTGACTAAAATACGCAGGGAGTTTACTGAATAAAGTGGTGATTGTCGGGAAAGAAGTATAACGAGATCGTAAACTTTGACAAGAGTTAAGAGTTAAGTATACGTGACTTAGGTTTGCACTGTGCACATTTAACAGGCATGTAGAAATGCTACAGCTAGTATTAAAATCCCTCACAACAGTATCTTAGCTCTCAGTTCAGCATACTTAGCGTCATTAGTCAATATACATTTAACAGGCATGTAGAAATGCTACAGCTAGTATTAAAATCCCTCACAACAGTATCTTAGCTCTCAGTTCAGCACACTTAGCGTCATTAGTCAATATACATTCCAATTCATAATTCATGTTCTTCAAGTATTTATTGCAACATAATTCGGGTGGAGTGGGGTGTTCAGGCGGCATCTATTCAGACGGCAACAGTCTTGCAAATGCTATCCTGTTAGGATTATTTTATTAATAAGGAATGCAGCTTCATCTACGATGAACAGATTGGTAGACACTTTACCAGGACAGGTCCAATGTTTATAGTTTAGAGTCTGAAGCAGCAAAATAAAGTTAAGTCAATCACACTGACCAAATTCAGTGCAGTCAGAAACTCTGGTGTGGGAGCCATTCTACAACATGTGTGATCTCAGTGTGTTTTGCTCTGACTACGTATGTACATGGAGTGTAATGAACACTGTAACTATTCATTGTCATGTGTACAGCTCTCTGAGAGTTGTAATCGAGCTATTTGATAAAGTAAACTTGTATCCTCTCCCACATGCGAGATACAACAGATAATTAATACAATTACCAATAGATAATTTAACAAACAATAATATATTAACTAAGTCAAACAATGTAGCAAGATAATCATATTCCAATATTAAATTTATATACAAGGTAAAAGAATCAATCACTGAAATATATTATGTGCAACAATAATTACCCCCCCCCCCATGTCTTTTTCTCTTAATGTATTTATTTAGAATATTTTTATTCCCTATTTTTTTATGTATATCATTTTAATTGTTACCTATTTGGATGATTTGTTTTTTATTGTGGTGATCTCGTTGTGAAGGCATGTGTGTGTGTGTGTGTGTGTGTGTGTGTGTGTGTGTGTGTGCGCGCGCGCGCGCGATGTGAATTTGCCCTTTATTACTATGAGTACACTGAGATTTCATCGTTCTGGAGTAAAGCCAATATGGCTGTTTAAACAATGTTTGCACCAAGGGAAATGACAGAACTATATAATGTTGAGTCTCGCATGCCATGCTGAACTTTGAACTTAAGAGATAAGTGGGAAATATATGTCTAATGAGTCAATTTAATCTTAATGTGTCTGTTTGTGAAGTAGTGCATGGAATCTTTCCAGGTAGTCAGACCAGTTTGTCGCATACGTTGTCGAGGTACTGGGGATTCCCCATTCTTTGTTGGTACATATGGAAAATCGCTGTTGACCATCGACTCCATTTAACTACTTCCTTCACAACTTAGAAGCTGTTATATCAAATGACACTCTGATGGCCAGCATACAAGCATCACCACAACTGACTGCCATGCTTCCTCCCACACCTTACCATTTAACTGCTACCGGTCAAAAGGGATGACATGCAAATGCCTAAGAGGAAATGTTAGTTTCATACTTTCTCTGCCTCATCATCAGACCTACATCTTTCCATCAGGATCAACTCGGTGACCAGAAAATCTATAGGCCATATTTCGTACTTCATTTCTGTGAGGAACTTATAAGAGGCGATTTGGCTATGGCAGCGTGAGAATCTTTGTAGTGATAATGAGAAACTGAAATTTCAGCAGGACCGGTTGGTAGGTTGACCTGACACTACAGCTACAAGAAACGATGGGAACTGTTAGTTTATTGTGTTGATTTATTCTCTTGGACGAGACTCGCCGACATGGTGAGATTCCTAAAGGTAGAGAATGTACTTACTAATTTAGTTATAGAACTGTATTAGCAATAGTATATTACAGAGTTTACTTGCTATATGTTGTTCACACTACAAGAACACAGTGTCCAGTGAAATGTAAAATGTGTTGCGTTCGGCTCTGCATAGTTTGCAGCATTAGTTATTTGCCAGCCAGTGTTGTATTGTAATTTCAGTAGCTGGTAATAATGTTGTATTGTAATTTCAGTAGCTGGTAATAATGTTGTATTGTAATTTCAGTAGCTGGTAATAATGTTGTATTGTAATTTCAGTAGCTGGTAATAATGTTGTATTGTAATTTCAGTAGCTGGTAATAATGTTGTATTGTAATTTCAGTAGCTGGTAGAAATAAGATCGGTTTATTTAAAATTGGAATTTGTTTACGAGCATAGTGCTTTATGGAAATCCTGATTTTAGTATCGGGCATTAGTGTGATGTTTTCTTTCTTAATTAGAAATTAATGGAAGTATTAAATGAGTGCCATAGTATGGTTAAATACTGCTTTCATGTGTCCTAATTGTGTAATCCTGTGTGATACTGTCATTCATAGTAATTAAACATTGATACTATTACTTTACGTACTGATTACTCTTTATGTAAATGAATGCTATTATTTACTTATGATATATGATTACAATAGAGCAGTAACTAACTGGGGATGAACACTTTGATCAAATGTATCAATCGAACAATAACTTTCGTTTAATTCTTCTGGAACTTAGGCAATCAGTTCCTTTCTTCAGTATTAACTTCGTAGTATTATTTCCATAAAATTAATGATAGATGTATCCATAAATTCCATTCTTTTGTATTTGATTTGTGTTCTATATTTTACACTGTTTTAAATTATTACTTTACACTTTGGTTTGTGCCTATTTGAGTATTCACTTGTATATTTATTGCTAATGCTTGCCTTGATTACCTATGAGTAATTTCGTCTTTTGTCCACAACGTTACATTGAATTATCTTTCTGTGTATTTTTCTGTCTTAAAGAGGCGTAAATCAGTAACCAGGGTGGGGTGGGGGTGGGGGCGTTGAGCCAAAGGATTACGAAGTGTAGGCATTGATAAATAGGAAGATACATCCCTTGGACTAAGCTAATATGTAACTCGGGATTACGTTGATTTAATAATTAGAGTAATATCCAGTAACCCTACCAAAACCTTTACACGCCGGGCATGATTAGTGACTTGTCACCACCAGCCAAGAGTTACACTATGTAGTTAGTCTGAACACACTGCTCAGTACTGTTTATTTTCAAAGCTAGAGGGGAGATAATCAATCATTGTACATATCCGTGACCGAAATCAGGCCACTGCTCAACCAATATTTAATTCGGGGTAGTAATGTCACCCAAACCTAAACACAGGGTGATAATTTCACTCGCTGGGTAATTGGTCTTTGTGGAAATGTGCGATAATGGCGCCATTTGTATTGCATGAGGTTGACTCAAACATGCCCACTGATCAATGGAAGTAATTGTTCAATGCTGTCTTCACCAACATCCCACACACACACATGCTTTGCTAGGAAAGTAATCAATTTTGTTCTCGTGGCTCAGGATGGTTCACTTGTCTTCTATATATAGCTACTGTATTTTTTAACAGCATATGTATTCAGAATCATGATTAGATAGACTTCTATTTAACTTTACATATACTTTGTGCTTATAGTATCATTTCAATCAAGGGATCTAACGTGTCCGTCAGGGCGAAGCTTGTCCATTTTAAAATGAAGGAGCGGTACCTATTTGTTGTTATTCAACTGCTTGTCAGTCATGGAGATGACGACGTGAAATCTGGCTGATATATGTCAGAGATATGTCACTCGTTAAGGGGAATAAAAAGGTAAAGATTAAATAGATTGTAACACTATGTTTCTAGTACACACTCCTTCACTCCTTTATTAAATACTGTAAGATAAATATTTTTTAAAGTCAGCATTAGGTCCAACATGATATATTAAAAATAAAAAGGGTGTTGCGACATAATATGTATACTGTTTATCTAATTTCAGCATATACGTTTTATATAATCAGATCAGTATAATACTCGAACATTCCAAGGGAAACAACTGAAACACGAATTGCATACATTGCATGAGCACTTTGAACAGAATTAGCAAACCCCTGTCCAATAGAAGGAATTGTCAGCTTCAGGAGCAGCGTTCTTTTCTTAAAGAAATGTCTTTAAAGATTAACCCATTAACATTTTGTAATATATACTTTTTCTTTAATATTTACTTTGGAACAAAACAGACACTCATTTCTTCTCTCTCTCTCCCTCTCTCTCTCTCTCTCTCTCTCTCTCTCTCTCTCTCTATATATATATAAAGCTGTCTGAGTGAGTGACAGTTGAGGGGAGAGAGCTAGCCAATTTCGCACAGAAAGGAAGGTTGTAGGAGTAGGGGAGTGTGACGCTAAACTATCAGAACAGGGCATGTGAACTTCAATCAATTTATGCTTTAATGGTTTTTATTTTCCTTTTCAATTCATGTCAGAGCCAGCCCCAGAGTGAGTATCGTATCTAAGCACTAACAAGAATAGCATCAGGCCTTTACCAAGTCAACAGGCCAGTGCTGATGGCTGATCTTCCACTCCCCAAATCCATCTCTTGGGCTAGTCTTGTGGCTGACTGGACCATTCTTTTGTTCTACCTTAACATCATATTATTTTATGCTCTGCTTGTTTATGGTTGTTTTTCCCTATTTGTGTCGGAGTAAATTTGCTTATCCCTATTTCTGAGCTGTAAATTCTTGAATTGTCAAAGGGATTCGACATTGGGACTCATTACAATGGTATTATTGTAAGTGTCAAAGTTGGAAGTAAACTACTCAGTTGGACAATAGTCTAGAACTTGCTGATGTAATCCAAACCAGTTCCAAATAGATGAATAGTTTTTCTGACTAATAAAATTACACTTGCTTATAACAAATTCATCTAATGGGGATGGACCAAAGGTTTCTTTGTTGAAGAGATACTCTATAATAATAACTTTTAATTTGAACATATTTCGAGTCTGATCGTAAAAGCGATCGTTAGTTTATGGTAATTTAACTGACTGATAAAGAAAGAATGGACTTAGAATGTTTCGTATGTTTGCTATTGATCTTTGATTTAAATTATAGAATTTATGTAATTGAACCATTATTCCTATGTTCATTAATTTGACCACGTTGTACATTATACTTGTGAAATTTCATCAATGCTATATTTCGATTGCTGTATATATATAAAGGAGTTTGGAGATGAAATATGTCAGAAATTTAGCGCTTTACAAAGAAAGCACTCCTGTTTCTTTTGACTCTTCATGCTACAATGACTACTGTACTGTGCTTTTCACATTGGTGAGTGTTGTATGATGGGGAAATGTTCCCACATATATATTTTATTATAAATTTTCATTTGTTGCAACAAGTGCACATTGCGTCCTGTTTACTGAGAAGGGAAGCCCTGACACGAATGAGAGTGCATGGGGGAAGATTTATTGACCAGTGTTTGATGTCGGCGGAGCGGTAGCGGTCAGCATGTGTGGTCAGTGTGTACGGTCAGCGGGTGCGTTAGAGTTGTTAGAGGGACATAAATCATCTTAGAGCTAAAGAATTGGACAAGTCAGATGCGAGTCTAATAGACGCAGGGAAATAAAAGCCACAGTGAAAATTTTATCTTCACTACTTCCTGAAAATCGTCTGAGGGTGACGACTGGAAAAGGAATAGTCTCTCCCAACATCTGGGTCGTATTTACGCAGAGAAGACCCTGGCTATATAGGTAAAAACGTCTTTGTATTTGTGTGAATGGTTAAAGTTTTATTAGGATGTTATATAGTATGTTTTATTTGAATATGTTAATATTCTTCCTTTCAGAGGCCTATGCCAAACTTAGTAATTATTAATAGAGCAGTGGACTGGACACTTAGGCTTTGCAATTGTTTGTGTTGCAGGGTTTTTATTGTATATTCTCGGCTGCTCGTTTAGCTGCCTGATTTTGCTTGCCTGTGTGGCTGTGTCTGTGTGGCCGTTCTACTTGTCCCGGCTGAATTGGGACGAGCCGATCTATTGACTGGCAAAATTCAAGTCCACCAGACTGACGTCATTTCAATACATAAGCTGTTCCTATCCGGAACGTGACTTTAGTAGAATGAACTGGCTTAGGATGAACTGAATTTTCTAAATCTTGTTAACTTTTCTTTTTATTAAATTTCTTGTTATTATTTTAAAAGCGTGTTTGTTAGTCCTATCGTTATTTTCGTAGTTCAAAGTGATAACCTAATGATTTCGTCTTGTCCTCTGTTCGTTAATTATAATCATTGTATATTATTCATAAACATTAAATCTCAGCTGAATCTGAGTTGGGGGCGGAACCAATTTGGCGACGTACCAGTATATCAGCGTAACAGTTGCAGATATACATATTTAACCAGTGATCCATACTCAACACCGGCACTTGTAGATGTCTTGTATCATAGCTAATTATATATAGTTGGTATAAGTCATTATTACAAAGTCACCCCAGAGTATAGCGGCGACAGTGAGTGAATCCAGCATTATCAACTTATCAGTAAAACGTGTTGCGAATTCCATTCAACAGTCAATCAAGCAGAAATGGTGGCTTGAGTTTGGTCTCGAAAATTCACGAAGATTATTTTGAATGTTCCTCGTGGTGTGTTGAGTAAACGCAAATGAAAATTCGAAAACATTCCTCCTGATGTGTATGATAGCAGATGTGAAATTCAGGATGATTCTCTATGACGTGCATAATGAACTCATCGAACATTCTGGAACAGTTGTTTAACGTGCCTTGAAAAGATACGTGGAACCCTCATCTGAATAAGAACGACATTGACTTGATTGTTAACGTACCACGCCAACTGCCATCTTTGAGAAGGTTATAAGCATTGATATTAATTATTTCGCTGAAACACTATTTTCATTTCCATGATGCTATCCATAAACTTGATTATATATTTATGTCAGTTCACTTCTAATGTCTATGCTAGGATAAAATGAATGATTGCCCAGTGAAGTTATGTGAAAGTTGTTGTGAAGTGATGTCATATGTTGTATATTTGATTGTTGATTTAATAAATTTATTTTTAAATTGATTGACCTTAGACAAATTGATAGCTATATGTTGGAGAGATAGAGGGTGGATGGGGCTCAATACATATAGATTAAACGATGGATTTCGTTTTTGTCCATTATTTCTGTATGAGCTGGAGCCAAAATTACATTAGTTTGCTTGTTTGTATGTTGTATATTTAAGGCCTGGTCTTGATCATCTGTAGCTTTTGATGGCTGTTAGTGCACATAGTGAAATTGTGATTGTTTATGGCTTTTGTCTTTCTGGTTTGGACTGTTTTGCCTAGTTGTTTTCAGATAATTATATATATCACATACTGGCTTATGTATCCCACACCCACCATCCTCTAAACATAGACTACACGCAAACCTACCTTCTAGAAAGCTGACCCTTATCCCTGGCTGGAAACATACTGGAATTTTCCAGACACTCTAAGCTGTCCAGACAAGGAGCAGTTCAACTGCATGAAATGAACATACTAGAAAGACACTTATAATGCATCAGTCGAATGCAGCCAACTGTTGAGGCAGCACATATTTTGGCTCTCAACCTTAATAAGTTACAATCATATTAATGACTCTTATTGCCAGTCATCAATGCAGGAGAAAACCATCATCTCTATATATTACTGCCTCAAATAGGTGGTTTTGCTTGCCTAACTAATATTATATTCATCTTTATTGCTTGACATTAAATATATATTTTATATTATTATATTTCGCTTATGATTTTAATATGCATGTAAGTAAGAGTGTTCTGTTAGGAAGCACATGAGGATGAATTCTTAGATCAGCACACATCTGAGATGTTGAATTTGATGAGTGCTGAGCTGCAAAACAATGCCAGAACAGAATCTCGTTATCTTGATGCTGATTTTGACGAGTATTGCAATGCGAGCAACACCAGAGGAGAATGAATGACCCATGGGTCAAAGACCAGTTTAATGGACCAAATGTGCATCTGCTACAACATTCATTGGGACCATAGATGATATGTTCAGCCAACAACACCAAGAGTCAGTCAACTTCTCTCAAACATATTTCAGAGTTCACTCATAAATATTCAGTGTTCTCTTATAAACTCATTTATAATTCGCTCATATGAACGAACCAAATAACCACTACATGCCATGGACTCAAAAGAGACTTTCTCTTATGTCACCACATTGTCGTGATTATGGATAATATCCATTTAATTGTAACCATCAAACTATTCGCTATATATAACCAAGCTGCATTGTGTTATTTCTTGTGGAATACATTTATTGTTGATACTTAGACCACTTGTGTTGGCGTGACTCACTTAAAATATGTTATATGTAGTGGTCTGTCAGCTGTATTTACTTACTATCCTGTATGTATGCATGAAGGTGCTCGAGCTATCTTCTAGAACTATCACTCTTTTCTTCTTCATTATCCATCACTCGTCTTTCTAAAACGTGTGGCCAGTCAGAAGGTGTGATTTGGTGGATTAGCCTAAGGTTACGAGCAACCCCGGGTGGCAGAGGATTAACATCTTGCCCATCACGCAGCAAAACGTCATCTATCTATCTATCTATCTATCTATCTATCTATCTATCTATCTATCTATCTATTATCTATATTCATTCATTAAGCATTTAAATTCACTGTTAATTAAATATGGCTACTATACTAAACATTTGTTGTACTTGTTTGATTACATATTCGTTTGATTACATATTCGATATATTGTGTGGTATGCGAGCGTGGAAATGTTTAGAAGGGAGACACTTTCCATATAATTATTCTCTTCGTTTCGTTTCCCATTTCTATTCTTTCATTATTGTCCCTTTCACAGGAATATATACTTCTTAGAAAGAAATATTGAAAACACCGACAGGAAAAGAAATGATTAAAGGAATTGATCGCTTTATTCTGTGTCACTTTATTTCATTTATTTGCTTGTTATTTTTAAAATTGCAAGTTTAATATTATGCGTAAATATGAGAAGCTGTAAATATTACTATATTTTTTGTTTGTTGGTTGGTATTGATTTGTTGTCTCTTTTGTTTTTACACTACTTTTTAATGAATTGTTTCATCAAGACGTATTAAGTATTCCTGTAAAATAAATTTATCCACTCATGTCCATATTTCATGCAGAAGCACTGAAGAAAATATCTTTCATAATGGCATATTTGGCTGCCAAACCCAAAAGGAAAACCTGACTGTTTTCGCCCAACTGTTGGAGAACATGTCGGTACAAGGCCTAATAAATTAAGTTTCGCTCAACTCCACTGTGTACACGCATGCGGCGTGGATGCTGGTTGTTCAGTAAATAAATCCAATCAGGGCACGGCACTCCTAGCTCACCTGCTTAACGCTGACCCTGTGCAATCCTCATTTGCTCCATCTAAAAGCCTGTTGCTGCTTTCTATTGCTGGTAAGAAAAGTTAGCATCAGGGTTGAGGGTCACAATGCTCTTTGAAAAAGTTCAAGTACTTCCACCCCTCCGCCCTTACCCGGGCTATAAATGTAGAATTTTTCAGCATAACTAACGAGTTGCAATTAATAATATAATTATTAGAAAGTACTCTCTAAACGAAAGCAGAATTTTTTTGATTTTTGTATTTGTATGCATAACACAGCGTTATTCATTGTGAAAGGAAAAAATGAAACAATAACTAGAAGAACAGCTTTTGAAAATAGCAAGCCTTTTTGCGATTCAGCTTGTACTGTTTCGACTCTGACCTTACACAAAGATAAGGGCTTCTTCTATGCATCCAAATGTTATCTCAAGCATCTTCAGAAAAAATGCCCTCAATTTTCCACCTGAATGAAAAAAGAAAAAGACAACGAGAAATTAGAAATTGAATGAATTTCTGGAAAATGAAATAAAAAGTCATTCTGTTCCAAAGGCAATTATCTTCGAGATAGGTGTTTGCACGTCATCATTTCAACGAATATGTTTTTGTGATTACGGGAGAGAATGTTTATTGGAACGAAATGTGTTGGTGATTACATGAATAGAATGTTTGAATACAATAAAATATGTTGGAAACATGTGTTTGTGATACAGAGTGTCATTAAAATGAAGTAATTTTTGTTGCAGAATATTTCATTTCAAAGAAGTTTGGTACAATGCGAAGAAGCATTTGTTTGCTCTGGGAGAAGGGTGTCATTTGCATAAAGAACTTGTTTAGAGGAATGTGTAATTTTAATGACGAGTTTGGTATAATGCGATGTAGTGATTGTTGGCTATATGAACATTTGTCATTTGCATAAAGAAATTTGGTAGGGGAATGCATCATTTTAGTTTGGTACAATGCGAAGAAGCGATTGTTGGCTATGAGAAAAGGGTATCTTTTGCATAAAGAATTTTGTTAGGGAAATGTGTCATTTTAATGTAGAGTTTGGTACAATGCGAAGTAGTGATTGTTGGCTATGGGAAAGATTTTCATTTGCATAAAGAATTTGGTAGGGGAACGCATCATTTTAGAGGTTGGCTAGGGGAAAAATTGTCATTTTAATGAAGAGTTTGGTACAATGCGAAGAAGCGATTGTTGGCTATGAGAAAAGGGTATCTTTTGCTTAAAGAATTTGGTAGGGGAATGTATCATTTTAATGAGGAGTTTGGTACAATGCAAAGACGCGATTGTTGGCTATAGGAAAATGGTGTCATTTGCATAAAGAATTTGGTTAGGGAAATGTGTCATTTTAATAAGTTTGGTACAATGCAAAGACGCGATTGTTGGCTATGGGAAAAGGGTGTCATTTGCATAAAGAATTTGGTTTGTGTCATTTTAATGAAGAGTTTGGTACAATGCGAAGAAGACTTTGTTGGCTATTGACGAAAATTTCATTTGCATAAAGTCTTTGGTTGAAGAATGTGGCACTCATTTGTGGTTTAGATTTTTTGACGCTCTTGGACAAAAGTGTCCTTATACTTCAGCGTTTGTTAGGAAATGAAATCTCACTAGAATGAAGCGTGTACAAGTGTTTTAGGAAATGTATCTTTGTGATGAAATGTAAGATGATTTGGTGTGTATTTGTGTGGTGGTGTTGGGCAAATTGTTTTTATGTGCTGAAAGTGTTGGACAGTTGGGAGGGAATGTGTCATTAGCGTAAAATGTTTTTATGTGGGTGAAGAAATGTGTCATTAGAGTGAAATGTTTGTATGTGGGTAAAGAAATGTGTAAGCGTGAAATGTTTATATGTGGGTGAAGAAATATGCAATTGAAATAAAATGTGTCATTAGAGTGAAATGTTTGTATGTGGGTAAAGAACTATGTCATTAGAGTGAAATGTTTGTAGGTGGATAAAGAAATGTGTAATTAGAATGAAATGTTTGTGTGTGGGTAAAGAAATATGTAATTAGAATGAAATGTTTGTGTGTGGGTAAAGAAATATGTAATTAGAATGAAATGTTTGTGTGTGGGTAAAGAAATATGCATTTGAAATAAAATGTGCGGGTAGGGAGCGAAATGAGTATTTCAATTGAAGCGGTTTTCACTGATAGGAAGAAGTGGATCGTATTGGCTTGAGAAAACTGTTGTGCTTGTGTGTGTGTGTGTGTGTGTGTGTGTGTGTGTGTGTGTGTGTGTGTGTGTGTGTGTGTGTGTGAATTGTATGTGTGTGCGTGTTGTATGTGTGTATGTGCGTTGAGATGAGATAAGAAATGTCATTGTAACGTGTATTAGTGATGGAATGTGCCATTGTAATGAAATGTGTATTTGTTGTGGTGGAGTACATAATTGTAATGTAATGTGTATTAGTTATGGTGGAGTGTGTCATTGTAATAATTTGTGTATTTGTGAAGTATTTGATTGTAATGAAGTGTGTATTGGTGACGGTGGAGTGTCGTAATGAATTGTGTATTTGAGATGAAGTTTTTGAATGTAAGCAACTGTATATTTGTGATGGTGAAGTATTTGATTGTAATGAAGTGTGTATTTGTGATTGTGAAGTCTTTGAATGTAATCCAGTGTGTATTTGTGATAATGAAGTGTTTTTTGCTCATCGAAATAACATCTTTAGTTATAAAACCGAGCTCAATACGAAAAAAGTACGAGCTGACACGTGTCATTGTCCAGTAGTCAATGTAGGTGAAGAAGGAGCGTGTCGCTGTAATTATTTATGTGCTAGTTAGGATTTTAAATATGACATGATAACTGTGTTTTCAAATTGTGAGGATAAAGTGCCATCTTAATCAAATGTGATGATGAAAAGACGCTATGTGACCTTGAATGGTGTTGATAAGTTAGTCATGATTGTCATTCGTTGCTTTGGGGTGGGGTGGGGATGAATCTCAATAAATTTTTTTTTTTTTTTTTACTGATATGGATGATAAGAGGCACTATAGGACGCGTGTACACGTGCCTGTGGAAGAATGTACGTGTTTGGTATCAGAATGCATGTCATACAGTTTGCGAAATATAAAAGGGAGGTAATTTCATTTCGGACTTTGAAAAACTTTTCAAGTGCTCTGTTCTTGCTTTCGAAAGTTTTCCATAAATACCGGTTTGACACAGCATCTGATTTTCTTTAGACGTAACGTGACCTTGTCATCTTTCCTTACGGTCACTAGAAAGAGAGAAATGCTTCTGTTAGGTTTCTAGAGTTGCGATTTACTACTGAACCGTAAAGTGTTCTGCATGGGTGCGCAGATGGAAATGTTTCTTACTCTCTTTTTCTCTTAGACATTTTCTAATACTCTTCCCCCCCCCCCAACATTTTTTATCTCCTTTTCGCTGTCTTCCTCCTTCCCTATCTCCCTCCCCTTCACTTAGATTTTCTCTTGTTGTGCTCATTTTTGCTTTTGTACCTCATACTTCTGCTCTCCCTTTCTGTTATCTCTCTCTCTCTCTCTCTCTCTCTCTCTCTCTCTTTCTCTCTCTCTCTCTCTCTCTCTCTCTCTCTCTCTCTCTCTCGTCCTTTCGTTTTTTCAACCTTTACAGTTCCCTGTCTCTGTCTCTTTCTCTTTCTCTACCGTACTCTATCATTATCTTCCTCTTTCTCTCTATCTTCGCTATCTCTCTAATTACCTTCTCTCAATCTCTTTCTTTCATTCACTCCCTTCCTTGAAATCTCTTAAGGTATCTTTTTCTTTCATATTTTGGTTGGTTCTGTAAATGTGGAACTCTAAGGTACGGGTTAACTGAGAAATCATTTAACACCCGTATGACTTGTTCACTCTAACGCCAGTATATGTTGCTAGTAGAACTGTTTTATCTCACATCAGTACCAGAAAACATCAATGAGAATAAGGACAAAATCGATTCTAAGCAATACGACGACATTCTATTTTGGATTGGCCCAATTAGGATTCTCTCTAAATTAAAATTTAAAATTACTTTTGTGTAATAGTAATGCTCTGCAAATATTGTGCAGAAGTGTGAATGTCATTTTATTTATAACTGTTCGATTTAGCACTGTCACCTGCAGGTTCGTTTAATGACCCTCTCGCAGTATGAAAAGTCAGAATTAGTAATCGTGAAATGTATATAATATTAACTTTAATACTGACCATATCCATGTGGCATAACCTACTCTTCAATCTCTATATTAGTTCGTTGGGACACTCAGTCGTATAACATAGAGACAAGCAGTTTAATTGACGTGCCTTGAGTTGGCAATGTTATGTTTCCCGCTGATTAATTATAGTATTTATAACATTTGCATATGCTGGTTCAACCCCCAGTCAACTCCTCGTTTCGGTCACTTGAACAAATTAATCAAAATGTGGGTTTAAGACAACATTACAAAGTAATATAATAACAATAAATAGAAAGAGAACAATAGAAAATTGTAATTTCTGCACAGACCATGTGACGCCAGTCTGCTCACTGTAGGAAGGATGCGCATACGAAGTGAATTTTAGAAACCACTGACGAGAAATTGCTGCAAGAATAATCATACCTCGTTTGTAGCAGTTGATAATTACAAAACAACTTTAAGGCATTGTGGTGACAGCAATAGATGACTCTTACAATTTTATGTCATCAAACGTTAGCTGCACGGTAACTTATAATTTACAAATTCTTATCATTGAAAAATATTTACAATGTGACAATAAAACTCCAATTCCACATTTACATAAATCTCAATAGTTAACTACCTTAACCAATGAATGGTTTATATTAAATTCACATTGAATTAATATCTCAATCTACAATTTAGTTTCAATTGCTACAAATGGTTTTCATTAAATTCACATTGAATTAATATCTCAATCTACAATTTAGTTTCACATGCTACAAATGGTTTACATTAAATGAAACATAACGTAAAACACCTGCTTATTCCAATTTTATTATACAGTATGAATTACAACATGTTCATGCATTTTGACTATTCGACCCGCTGTTTTGTGAATACTTTTCCTTTCCAAGTGTGAGGAAAAGATGAATGATTTGTTTGATGATGGTCGCCTCGTTGGCCAGTCGATTGCAATCATTACTGGTGATTAGTAGTGCAGCAGCGGTCAAGATACATGCTTAATACGTGACATTGATATACGCATGCGCCGCTGTACTGGCAGACTAAGATGGACGACTCCTATTTTCTCCCGCTCCTGGCCAATCGATGTCGAGTATATGAGATATGCTGAGTGGTTTGTTTTCAGTGTTTTTGGATTTCGAAATTTGAATTATGATCGAAGTGGTGCGCCTTCACTAAATGTGTGTGTGTGTGTGTGTGTGTGTGTGTGTGTGTGTGTGTGTGTGTGTGTGTGTGTGTGTGTGTGTGCGTGCGTGTGCTTGAGTGAGAGAGAGTGAGAGAGAGGTCCCTCATAGCGTGTTAGCATGTCACTCTCATTCTTTGTGTATGTGTTTCTTTCCACCATGGTGCACTTTTCTTATCTCCCTTAGTGTTATTTTTCTGTCTGTGAATTGCATGCATCTTTCTAATTGACTCTCTCTCTCTCTCTTTTCTCTTAATTAATCCGAAAATATTTATTGTGAAAATATCCCCATCTTGTACAAAAATCACAATGTGGTTATTTTTACTAACTAGCATTCAGTGCGTATTCTCCTAAGTACATACCAAATATACGCATAACTGATAAGGTTTATATCGGTAAATAATTTCTCATTGCTTTATTTGTCTGATTTTATTTTTTCAAACCCTATTTATTAAGTAAACCCTACACGCTCTCAAACATAAGACAAAAGTACAGTCGTGCAACAGAAAACTGCAGCTCTTTAAAGGTTGCTTCATTTTTCAGTGAATACTCCTTTAGGAGTAAAACGTCATGGTTGTTAACAACAGTGCACTCGTACTGCAAACACGTCATAGTTTTAACAATAGTGCACTCGTACTGCAAACACGTCATAGTTGTTAACAATAGTGCACTCGTACTGCAAACACGTCATAGTTGTTAACAACAGTGCACTCGTACTGCAAACACGTCATAGTTTTATCAATAGTGCACTCGTACTGCAAACACGTCATAGTTTTATCAATAGTGCACTCGTACTGCAAACACGTCATAGTTTTAACAACAGTGCACTCGTACTGCAAACACGTCATAGTTTTAACAACAGTGCACTCGTACTGCAAACACGTCATGGTTTTTAACAACAGTACATCCATTGCTCCAAACAACCCATGGATTTTAATCACAGTACATTCGTCCTACAAACAAGTTGTGGTCTTTAACAACAGGAAAGGAAAAGCTGCAGACGTACTAGAAAATTTGGATATTTTTCATGGCTACAAAAAAAAAAAGATAAACAGCTTACAACTTAGGTAGGGTGTTAATATTACCATTATGACGTTCCCTTTTTTTGTGTTTCAGCTTCTTACCTTTTGGAAGTATTGCACTGTCGACGTTGTGTGTATTTTTTAATTCCAGTTCTAAATCTGGATGATGTTGATTTATTGCACTGTCGACGTTGTGTGTATTTTTTAATTCCAGTTCTAAATCTGGATGATGTTGAACTGAGCGGACCGATGCCACGTTTCTTAAAGAGTCCTACGTTTTATTCGGTCGTTGCTGGAGAGACCGCCGTGCTGCAGTGCATTATCGTTGACCTGGAAAACAAAAAGGTAATCGTAGTGACATATAGTTAAAGGGAAATAATCGTAATAATATATAGTTATGGAGAGGTAATCGTAGCGACACAAAGTTAAGGGGAAGTAATCGTCATGCCTTATAGTTATAAAGAGGTAATCGTAGTGACTTATAGTTAAGGAAAGTAGTCGCAATATCTTATAGTTTAAGGGAAGTAATCGTAATGAATTATAGTTTAGAAGAGAGGTAAGTAATTGTAATGACTGATAGTTAAGGGGAAGTAATTGAAATGAATG
>CM054177.1:135080162-135085162 GCA_028829895.1 Sinotaia quadrata | reverse complement strand
TCATCTTGAAGCCATCTCGTTCACAAAATAATTTCTTCTTGGATTATTTGCATTCGCTGAGAGAAACAAGTCACTACTCTTGAGAATGCAGAATCTAAACGTAGATTAATCAATTTCAAACTTTGAAGTCAATGTAGGGGATTTTCTTGATTAGTCAGCCGTTAATACAATTTCCTCGAGAGAAAATTATTTAAGTGACCTTCCTTGCAATATTCATTTTCGTTGCTTTTATTTTTTTCTACACATAATTATTTTGTCTGTTGCGCAATCATGCTGTGATACTTGGGCGTGGTGACATACCAATGATGCTCGCGAGCCTAACTTTGATCCCAGAAAGGAGATTTAAATGTGTGAAAGCCTTCAGACATTCTGTTTTCTGCAACTTATATTATTTAATCGACGAAAATAATGAATACAGATATGAACAACACAAGCGCGCAATCAGTAGCGTTAAATAGTTGTAGTTACAACGAAGACTGAATAGCTATGGTACAAGTTCGATAGATAGATAGATAGATAGATAGATAGATAGATAGATAGATAGATAGATAGATAGATAGATAGATAGATAGATAGATAGATAGATAGATAGATAGATAGATAGATAGATAGATAGATAGATAGATAGATAGATAGATAGATAGATAGATAGATAGATAGATAGATAGATAATGCCCCTTCTATTTCATCCCTAAAGGGAATTCTGGTTTACAAGCTGCTTACTGATATCCAGAGGAGAAGTACCATGTAAAAAGTCTTTTAACTGAAAGCATAAGAAAGCTAAAGATGTTACGGTTGAAACATGGTACGACACGGATGTGCTACAGATATGAAGACGATTGCATGCTTAATATGGCTTTGACAGCGTGCTTACTGATGTTGCAATGGTCGGTTTCCTAAATAATAATCTTTTATTTTCATAAGGAGTCAAAGGTCATGTACCCAAATAACCGGGACTTGCAGTGGCACTCCTGAGAATGTGAATGGCGTTTGAACACTTTATCTCCACTTGACAATTGGTTCAATGAGGATGCGGTGAGATACACGCATAAACGGGGCTTGACTTTACCTCAACTGATAACGCCAATGGTGGCCGCCTGTAATAAACGAAGTTGGCAGTTTATTAATGATGGGAAGAACCTTCTTAACCTACTCCTGACACTCCTCAAGTTACAGAATACCGTAATCTATTGGTAGTTTTCTTAGAGTGCAAAACATGGCTACCCATTTACAGTTTGCTGAAAAAACACCGGATGGTCGTTCATTAATAATTTGCTGAAAATACAATAAAATGATCACCAATGATAGATTGCTGAAGATACCAAAAGATTGTAACCCAATGACAGTTTGCTGATCATACAAATCATGGTTACTCAATAACTTTTGGGATACAAGGGTTGGGGTACTTGCACCTGCTCGTATAGATGAGAAAGTAGAGGCAGAGAATGGTCGCACTTTTGCCTTGGTCACGACACTGAGATAATTGGGGATAATGTAAGGACATTTGCCTTGGTCACGACACTGAGATAATTGGGGATAATGTAAGGACATTTGCCTAGGTCACGACACTGAGATAATTGGGGATAATGTAAGGACATTTGCCTTGGTCACGACACTGAGATAATTGGGGATAATGTAAGGACATTTGCATACACGAACTGTGACAAGACAGTGAGAGATGAGAAAAGGTGAAGAAAAGATATGTGAATGAATAATTCGTTTGGGGTGTGAACCGTCGTCGCCAGTGTCTGAAGACAGACACATAAACTCTGACTGGAGTGATGTAAATTAGTGATACTGCACTTCAAGCTTTATTAGATATGAAAAGCTTTTCCATGTTTAGCGTGGTAGAACATCCGATCAATGAGATGAATGAATAAGCTAAATGCATATATATGTACATATCCTCGGGCTTTGGTATTTTGTGTTTATAAGAGAGAGGGCCCTCGGTGGTATGTATAATTCCGGGTACTCGGTCTTATGTATAATTCCGGGTACTCGGAGTTTGTATAATTCAGGGTACACTAAGTAAGGTAGAGGGTATTCGGTATTAAAGTTTATTTTGACAAAGGGTATTCGGTATTAAAGTTTATTTTGACAAAGGGTATTAGTTATTAAAGTTGATTAGAGACATTCTTAATATCGATTACCCTTTCTCAGTCTCAGATGAAACAGATTTACAATAATCTATTCCAGAGATACTTAAATTAGAAAGAAGTGGAACAAGTTGTGTGTGTGTGTGTGTGTGTGTGTGTGTGTGTGTGTGTGTGTGTGTGTGTGTGTGTGTGTGTGTGTGTGTGTGTGTGCACCTCTATAAGACGTGATGTGGCCAAAATATAATGAATGTATAAATAAAACTGCTGAAAACTGGTGAATAGCAGATTTTCACTTGTGTACATTCCAAATTAATAGCGGCTACAAATAAGCTTGTTTGTGTTCTGCTATTAAATGTAGATGATAGAAACTCAACTTTTATTACACAATATTAAATTATTTTCTCAAGTGCACAATGGCTCTTTATTTCATATGCATGTCTCTGACTCTCACTTTTTTTTCCTCAATTTGTCTCACTTTTTAACTCTACTTTTCTTTGCTATACAAAACCACAAACACAAGCATACACGCACACATTCTCTCTCACACACACATTTTGTCAGTGATATGCTTCATGTAGAAGTAGGCTGATCAATATAATTTATTTTGTTTGCACGTTTCATGAAATTAACTCTAACATCTTGTATGAAGTGTTGCATTAATTTTGTTTCTTCCTATAATGTGCTGATATCATCTCTAACTATTAATTGCCTTTAAAGTGCACGAGTTTTGCATTATATTAATCTGAATAATTAAAAAATTCAAACCTTAATCTGAAATAGTAACGCACGCTCTCTATGCACTCTCTCTCTCTCTCAAATACACGCACACACACACACACACACACACACACACACACACACACACACACACACACACACACACACACACACACACAACATATACATACACCCATATATATATACACACGCACACACACACAATATATGTATATGCATACTTACACACACACACACACACACACACACACACACACACACACACACACACACACACACACAACATATACATACTCCCATATATATATATACACACACACACACATACACAAACAAAATTTCCTCCGTTACCAGACAAATTTGGAAGAAGAATACCAATAGTATTTCGCATGGGAACTAACATAGGAAGTCTCACATCGTCTGGAACTGTCCATGAGATTAAACAGCTAGGAGGCAGGCAGGCGATATTGGCAGCTCTTCTGGCAGAAACAGGACTTCGGCGTCTGGGTGCTTCGATTTAGGAACGCTAGTCCATTTCTCTTTGACTGGACAAATCTTGAGGTTAAAAAACGAGAGAGAAAGAGAAAATAAATTCAGAGAAATTCCATGGGAGAGTTGTGACGGAAGAGCAATTTTCAAGTGGGATTCTTCGAGAGCTGGGACTGATTAGAGCGAAGACGAACTGGATGAGAATGCAAGTGATAACGGAGTGTGTGTTGGGGAGGGGGGGAGGGGGGAAAGGGTGTATGAGAAACTTCCTTTTCTCATTACTAGTCCGCGTATCGAATACGGAGACAGAATACGCTCACCGATAAAAGTTATTTCTGTTATGTTGCAGATTACCTCAATGGTACTGCCGATTGAACGCATTACGTATCACGTCAAAACAAAACATTCTACTGCTCCAGTTATTTCGACTGTCTGACATAAATTATTATTTATCATGTCATAACTAAAAATCTTTCTACTGCTCCAGTTATTTCGACTGACATAAATAATTATTTATCATTTCATAACTAACAAACTTTCTACTGCGCCAGTTATTTCGACAGTCTGACATAAATAATTAGTTATCACGTAATAACTAAAATCTTTCTACTGTTCCATTTATTATGACTGTCTGACATAAGTAATTATTTATCACGTCATAAATAAAAGTATTTTACTGTTCCAGTTATTTTGACTGTCTGACATAAATAATTAGTTATTATATGATAGGGATGCACACCTATGTCCTTATTTTATTTTTAAGCGTAAAATTTATAAAACTGAAAGATTAAATTGTATTTCATTACTACACTTTTGCGGAATTTCTACATCCGTGACTCAGGAGAGCGATTTAACATGTGGTACTATTTGTCAGCGCAAAAAAGGGAGGGCTCCCATTTATAATTAAATACCAGACTACAAAAAAAAAGCCAACATTTATATTCGTGGTATGTCTATGTCAATCTTAATTTATCCATGAATATGAAGGACAGTTGATACCATGCTTTTGGAAGTGCCTAGAATTTGTGTTATACATATTTCTTTTTGTCTTCATTCAAACAGTTTTGGGACCGTTCATTACATTTGTTGTTTTGCCAGCAGTATTTGTAAAGGAATGAGATATAGAAGAGAGATGAATGGAAGGAGCTGTAGGAGATGCAGGAATGGAAGGAGCTGTAGGAGATGCAGGAATGGAAGGAGCTGTAGGAGATGCAGGAATGGAAGGAGCTATAGGTGATACTAAAAAGGAATGTAGCTCAGGAAAAAAGCTCAAAGAGAGGCTGGAAAGAATGGGACTCTTGGAGAGGATGGAATGAAATGGGTTTTAGAAGTGGATGGGAAGAAAGGGTTTAAGGGGGTGGGTGGGCAGTCTTTAAGGAATAGTTCTCATTGTGGCAAAGATCATCATCGATCTTCTTGTAATTACTCAGGCTGGTTGTGTCATTAATCTAGAATTGTAAATCCGAGACGAAACGAAGTTGTGTTGTTGATGAAGGTAGAGGGGTGATGGGGGTAGGGACTGTTATTTCTGTATTGCTCGAGTATCAAAATGAACAACAGAAATAAATAGATTTCAGATATGTGTGGTTTCTATTGTCTATAAATCAACATGATTCTCTATGTTCCAAAGGATATGTCATCCCGTGCAGACGTGAACATGTATGTGCATCCCAGGGG
>CM054177.1:135015162-135075162 GCA_028829895.1 Sinotaia quadrata | reverse complement strand
TCTATCTATCTATCTATCTATCTATCTATCTATCTATCTATCTATCTATCTATCTGTATCTATCTATCTGCCTGTCCACCCCCATGCAACCATTCGTATATTCTATCATGTCTCCTTCCATAATGAGCAAGCATACACAACCTCAGACCCCAGATCTACCAATCTCACACATATACTGGTGTCTCAGCACTAAGATCGCCTAAACCTGGCATACGGTTTCCTCTGTTGGAATGTTCTTGTTTCATCGTCCAGCACATTATTGAAAGGAATACGTGGACGCGACTGGGCTTATCGTTCGGCCGCAAGATTCTGCACCTTTTATTGTGAGACGGAGTGTTCTTGTCGCTCGCTTTGTTATGGAGTCTAGACGAAACATATAATAACCCTCCTAGGCAATGATAGACTTTTATTTATTTCTTCTCACCACCCCCCACCCTACCCCGAACACTCTTCCCCCTCCCAGTATCCTTAACTTGTCAATCGATTGCGCTTACATTTCGGCCATTTTCCATTCGCACGAGGTCAGAGCACGTGCACAGGAAGTGAATGCTGATTGGTCGATTAGTTTGGAGTTCGCGTGCTTCTTGTGCGAGACAGTGTAGAATCACGTCTAGCACGATAATCTCAGTGCGCAGTATCCGAGTTCCGAGAAGTGGTCTCGCGAGATTTTTGCTCTTGAATATTTCATCCTTTGGCGACCCCCTACACTGCCTTTTTTAATTTCTAAATTTACTTCCTTTGTGTGTATTGATACGAGTATTTGCGTGTGCGTATCCAACTATTATGTGTTCCTGTTTGTATGTATATGGAAAGAATAATTTAGATTTGTTCTGATGGCAATGTAATTATATCTTATGGGATATAGCATTTAAATTATGGATTTCGCATAGTTGTGCTTATTACTGTATTTTGTCATTGGCTGCTTATTGTGTAATGAGTATCTATTATATATGCTTCATTATGTTTCGTTGTTTTCCAGACTTGATCAATCTGCAACTTCCTTATGTGCAACTCGTTCATGAGTATGTGAGCAGCATGCATTCCCTTATTTGTTTTACTGGCAAGGTTTAATGACGCCCAAGTAATTATAGTTCTGGTTCGAATTATGAGAGAAATTTACCTTGGTTCAAGGTACACGGGCATTGATGGGGAAAGGGAAGAAACTCTATTCGTAAAGCTTGGTCAAATTAACTAACAGCTGTTCTCAAACATGCAAATGCCTGAGAGTTCATTTTGTTTTTTTTTCCTCCTTTCTTTGTCATTCTCAGTCACGAACGGGATGAGGGTGAGGGAGCGAAGCATTTTTCTTTTCTTGACGTCATCAAACGTCTGAATCTAGGGAAGCAAGTAGTACGCTGATTTTGTACAAGTCATGGTACGGCAAGCTTCCTAATCCGAAACAAAATGATAGAGAAAAAATAATATGAATTTCATTGTCATCTTCAATTAATTCAGACTTCCTTCCTCCGATAACTTTTTTTCCTGTTCCAGGTTATATGGAGAAAAGCCTCCGATCCCAACCCTCTAACAGTGGGACAAGATTCCTTCTGGGACGACAAACGAATCATGATCGAACACGATCCGTCGTCCAACCACTGGGACCTCTTGATTCACCGAGTGAGGCTAACGGACGCGGGCGTCTACGAGTGCCAGGTCAGCTCCACCTTGCGGCATTTACGTCATCACGTGCTGTTAGAGGTTCACGGTGAGACGATGACTAGCATCATCACTTTATTCTGCATGAATGTGTGTGTGTGTGTGTGTGTGTGTGTGTGTGTGTGTGTGTGTGTTTGATTTTAAATTATAATTGCGCTAGATTTGATGTGAGTATTTATCAGACTAAAAACCGTTCTATTCTCGATTATTACGCGATTATTACTCTATCCAGTAAGTTGGATAGTGCGCTGGGATTGATGTTCTATGGAATCAGTTGACGTCTTCGATTTTTTCTCGCTGTTTTAAGCAAGTATATCATCCTCTCACCACGATAATCCATGAAAGACGTCATATGCTCATGCGCAAAGCCAGCGAAATTCATAGACTTAGCAAAATGTGCATATGTAGACGTTTTATAAATGTGCTTGCAGACACTATCACAGAAAGAGTGGGTCGTCGCGAGTGTTGCTGTTTTACTGGGTATAGAAATCGCCATGGGAACTCACACTTTTGTTTATTGTCCTTTTGTTTTTAAATGCTCGACGGAGAGAACAACTATGTCACTTGCAGGCCAAGGCAACTTCAAGAAAAAAAGAAAACTTTTGAAAACGAAGGTTGTCTTTGAAACTGTGGAGCACACCGTGTTCGTAAGAAAAGCAATAAGCCAACAATATATAACAATTAAACAATATATAACAATTAAACGAAATACTTTTGTCCTGTGGATAAACTTTCGTTTCCACGAATACTGAATTGTGTTATCGGTATGATTTGCACAATTTATTATTTAGAAAAGGTGTTTTCTTTTTCACCTGAAGAACGATGGCTCTGTGTCATGAAATCCTGGGTGTTTCGGTAAAATCGAAGGTATACACACATTAGAAGTCTAGAAGTCTAATAAATTATGTGCTGACAAATTGTAGAATATGGATGACCTCATCGGTATAATCGAGTGCTGTATTTTCCTAGATTTCTGACAATTGGCAGTTTTTGTATGCCAGTTTGATCAATGCGTAATAATTTTTTTTTGTTACAAACAGATGTGTGAGCCTGGTTAAGTCTTAAAGCTGGAAAAGCTTTGAAGTTCAGTTTTACGTTTGTATTAGGCGCATGTTGAATTTGTAATAGATGCATATTGTTCAATGCTAATGTTGGCCGCTTCACTATCTCTTGGAGGTGTCTATGAAATATATCACATCGTTGGGCTATCCATAAAGTATGTCACCTCTTGGGCAGTCCATAAATATGTCACCTCTTGGGCAGTCCATGAAATATGTCACCTCTTGAGGCATTCGTCAAGTATGAAGCTTCAATGGGATTTTTTAAATCATCCTTAATTTTTGTCATAGCGGCGTCACACCCCTTATACAAGTATATAGCCCGTTTACAAACAACAACCCCCATATACATGAAACAAATTAATATCATATAACGCTTCTTCTTTTTATTATATTTAATTTAACATCATTATACAAGCCACGTGCTATGTGAGTTGTAAATTGCCTTTTTGTAATAACCAAGACGAACGCGTGCAATAATATTTTACTGTAAATGTAAATGTAAGTGTAAATGTAAGTGTAAATGTAAGTGTAAATGTAAGTCCGTCAGAGTTTATTAGTGGGGAAATGTACGGCCAATACCTATTTTATATTTTCCGAAGTTGAAGGTTGCATTTTCCATTTGAAAAGGTAAGATTTTAAAACCCCTTTATTCTGTTCTCTCCACGGATAGGAGAGAAACAAATTTATTTTGTTAATTTTCTAAGCCGTTAGTGTAGCCGTGTCGTATTTCTTTCCTCCATTTTCCCCTGTATTCTAACAAGAGGACATTTCACAATGACAATTCTAGCAATCATGTGCTCTTAATTATTAATGCAAATTTAATATTTAGTGTTTGATTACAAACAATCTGGACACGAAGTTTTGTTTTCGTTGTGCTATAACAAAAACTGTTTGGCTAAATTTTAAAACAAAACCTGTTTGCTCATATGCTTTTTTCTTGTTGCAGATCGAAGCGAACCAATTTCTACAGCAAGCCCAAGACCATGTAAGTGTTTAGCCAGCCTTCATCTCGTTTTCTCTCCGTGTTGACCGAGCAAAACCATTTCCCTCTTTCTGATCTGAAAATTCAAAGCTAAATGGTACACCCTCAACATTTCGCTTTGAAATCAAAGAATAATTTAGAGTGTGTTGGATACTGTTGAATCGGCAACCGATGCCATCAACGTCTTTTAATGACGTGATCGACATGTACGCACACACACACACACACACACACACACACACACACACACACACACACACACACACACACACACACACACACAAATTGATGGGTGGAAAAGGAAAGTAAGGAAAGGGTTTAAAAACTAAATAGGTCAAAATGGAACGCCGCTTTCACTCTCACACACACACACACACACACACACACACACACACACACACACACACACACAAATAAACACAAGCACACACACACACACAAACACAAGCACACACACACATACACAAACACAAATTGATGTGTGGAAAAGGAAAGTGTTTCAAAACTAAATAGGTCAAAATGGAACGCCGCATTCCTGTATCATTAATATAAAAGCTGTCTCTGTGTGTTCACGCATGTGTGTGCATGCGTTCGTTTGTGTGTGTGTGTGTGTGTGTATGTGTGTGTGTGACAAGAATTGAACCATTTAAAGTTTTAATGATTTTGTCGCTAGTTTGAATGGGACATAGAATAATTCACTTCCCGTATACACAAAAGAGAACGAGTTCTTACTTCAGTTGCCCGTAACTGATGTTTCGAATGTAAGAACATACATAATCCTATAAGTCGTCTTATCTTTGATGTTTACATTGCCCTTTAGTATTATGGCCATATATGGTCATAACTTTCTCGTTCTGCCCTTGTCTAACATTGATACTTTTCTGAATTAATGGGGTCATTTTCTAATCAATTTCGTTCTGGCTGTCAGCGACCAATAGAATTCGTCAATGTAAATTAATGAGAATGATGCCTTACTTGTATGAATAAAATATGCTTTCACTCGTTGAGTTAATTAAGTGTCTTCGGTTCTTAGCATGAATAAAATTGCACCTACTCTAATAGTGAATGAAATTACTCTTGACTCCAGTACTAAGTAAAAGTTTTCTAACCAGTAACTGAAAAGAAATAATGTATCTTGACCCGCAGCAAGAATGCATTAGTGTTTAACTAGTAATATGAATGATTATGATTCCCTTTGTATTATGAATTCAATGTCTGTATAACAGTAACGTCCCTTGTCTCCTAATGTGAGCGCAAGCTTCCTATCTTGTTGTAAGAACAGTGTATTGAAATGCGAATACACTCTCTCCTGTCTCGTGAGTGAAAGTAAAATCTGATATCATGAAGTGCGAATCATATATTGCATGTCTCGTAATAAGACGTAACAACTCATTTTCAAGTAACGCTTCCTATTTCGTAATGTGAATGTAATGTCGCTGTCTCATATCTTGTAATAAGATGTGATAACTCATTTTCAAGTAAAGCTTTCTATTTCGTAATGTGAATGTAATGTGAATGTAGTGTATTTCGTAATGTCGCTGTCTCATATCTCGTGATGAGTGAGTGACATGGGGCTTATCTCATTATATAAATACACTACTTCAGTCCCTAGTAAAATTCCTATCTCGTAATATGAATGTCTCTTGGTTAGTGTATGATACTGTGGAACATCCATTAAGGTAAGCAGTTTGTTTCTTTACAGTGAAATTAAAACATTATATTGCGATTCATAAAGCCGTTTTTATATTATTATTCCTCAAAATTCAAACTGTGATTGTAATGTGCCACTCAAAACGTTGAGTAAGGCATTCATTTTGAAATCACTTAGTAGTCTTATCCATTGTTTATTAATAGCGAGAAATTAAAACATTATATTGCGATTCATAAAGCTATTTTTATTATTATTATTCCTCAACATTCAAACTGTGAATGTAATGTGCCACTCAAAACGTTGAGTAAAGCATTAATTTATTTTAAATCACTCAGTAGTCTTTTTTATTAATAGCGAGAACATATAACACTTTATTCGTCGAAATAATGAGATGTCGCCTCAGCCAAAGTTAGGCTAAGATGAAAGTTTGCACTGACGTCATAAGGTCAGGTATATAAAGACGTTATCCGAAAAGAAATTTATTTATTGTATTGTTCAAGATTTACCACGCTTTTGCCCTGACATAGTAAGACCATACAATATACATACGATTGAGTCTGATGAGATACCCCAGCCCTGTACCCCAAGCTTAAATACGAAATGATAAATATGCCACTTTGACCTTGAACTAGACGTGATTTGGATGCATTGCTTAAACTTGCACGCGGTTTGTCCCTAACATCACATTGTGAATTGTTCGAAGCTTTTCGCGAAGTACGAACGAGTCTTTAAAGTGCATCTTCTCGTTGTGAAGTAATTTTTCAGATATACGAGTTCGGAGATTACACATTTCAACCCTTGAATTCGAATACTTGGCAGTAATCGCTAAGTGTAGTTAAATTCGTGTTTTATACTGCGACCAATAGAAATCGCGGAATTTTCCTAAAATTACTGAGAGGTCATTGTTTTAGATTACATTCAGATGCTAACTAGCACTCAGCACCGTCTTTTGTCATTCATTTGCTTAAACACCTTCAAAATTTTGTTATCAGCGGTAACATAAAGTTCGAGTCGAAAGGAAATGTCCGCTTTAGGTAAAGAAAACATTTTATTAAACCATTTTATTAAACCATTTAAGTTTAAATGAAAACAAAAATCCCAAACAAACAGGCGGGGCAATATGTTTCTTCTGCAGCTTTCCGACGAGTAGTGATTTGGACATGCGCGATGTTGAGTCCAACCAGTATTGTGCATTTAGTTTGCGGTCTTTCATTTTGACTCACTTTACAGCACGAATTACTTTGGATTCTAGACATTGATTATTTTCTTTATTTTATTTTAATTTTTGATTAGTGATATATTGTATTTTTGTACTGGAAAGAAGTGTACACGTCTTTTGTTGACAAATTGGCATTCACGGCAGTGATAGGCATAACTGTTTCTAATCGTCAGACAACATATCCACCAAGTAAGAGAAACGAGTTGTGTATTCTGGAGAATTGTTAATAATAAAAGACTCTCATCACTTGTAAATAGTTATGGATGATTAATTAATAATAATCATAAACATTTACTGGATGGCGTTAGCGTCACACAATGATATATATATATATATATATTGGCTGAGGGGGTTTGATATTTTCCATTTACAATGATAAGATTTCAAACGAGCCATAATTTCTTCCAGATTAGAATTGCCTAAATGTGTTATGACAGTAATAATTAGTAATGATTTAAAAACATAATTAAAATTATAAAATCAGCAGATAAGAAGTTTTATATTAATTAATTATATTTACTTTAGGGATGAAATATTACTTTTGTGTATAATATTAGGCAAATAATAATTAACAAAACCTTTCGCGTGCTTTTTACAGATACGAAATGCAAGTAAAATCTAACTTAACATTTTCTAAACTCTAAACTAATTAACATTAGTTCTTCATGACTGTGCCCGAAAGAGCAGAAACAGTCTAGTTAGGCTAGGATCATTGTCCTGAAAGTGTGTCATACCGCGACTTGTATTTGTAGAGAAATTTGTACCTTTGACCTTCATGCTCAAGGTAGCAGCATTTTTAGCAGTCTTTCTAAGCGAATAGCGAGCGATGTAAGCATTTCTTCATAAATATATAACTATGTAAGAAATGCTCAAACTATAGTGTACATTACTGTAATTCTTTGTAAATATATAATTATGTAAGAAATGCTCAAACTATAGTGTACATTACTGTAATTCTTTGTAAATATATAACTATGTAAGAAATGCTCAAACTATAGTGTACATTACTGTAATTCTTTGTAAATATATAACTGTGTAAGAAATGCTCAAACTATAGTGTACATCACTGTAATTCTTTGTAAATATATAACTATGTGGGAAATGCTCAAACTATAGTCTACATCACTCTTTTAAGATCAAATAGACTTGTTTCTAGTGAGAAGATACTCTTCAAATTTAGACATAGTCATAATGTTAACGTGGGTAATTTGACAAGATCTGTTGTCAACAGGGTGAGATGTAGAGGAGAGCTAAAATATGAGTTCTGTTCTGTTAAGGTAATAACAGATTTGCTACAAAAGTATTCTGAAGAAGAATGTCTCTATTTACTCTAGCACGTTGCATTTATTGCATAAGCAACTGTAGCGTTTCCATGTTATTGGAGTATTGATAATAATAGTTTTATGAATACATTATGACGGTGACTGTTGCTATCTGCTCTGGTATGTTGCATTTATTACATTCCTATTGAACATGCTTACTTCTGTTGTCCATCAAATTAAAAAAAAATGAAAACATATGTCATAAACCTTGAAACAACTCCAACACTTCCAGTATCTATCAGAATCAATTATTCAACCCTAAATAAGAACTTCAAATTGACAACTGTGCGCAAGTTAATGTAGTTGGGTGTTGCTTAAACTTGATTTTGTTTTATGAATCTACAGCTATTCACATTTCTGGCTCGGACGTAGTAGATAAAGACGACAGGATTTATCTTATCTGCAATGCCACGGGTCTGGAAACTCCGCCTGACGACTTAGACTGGTTTATAGAAGGCAACAAGCTGACAACAAGTGAAGACGAAAAGGTGTGTGAAATTTATGAACGAGTTCTATCTATCTATCTATCTATCTATCTATCTATCTATCTATCTATCTATCTATCTATCTATCTATCTATCTATCTATCTATCTATCTATCTATCTATCTATCTATCTATCTATCTATCTATCTATCTATCTATCTATTTATCTATCTATCTATCTCAATGATTGTCTGCCTATACCCTATCTTTCTGATCATCCACCCATTCATCTATATAGCTATCTATACATCTTTAAGACTGTGCATATATGCACAAACATGTCTTTCTGTCAGTATATCTGCACATTCCTTTCTTTCTTTCTGTGTGTCGAATTGTTTATCCGTACTCACGTCCATGCACCCATTAATTTTTCACCATTCCATTAATATCACATTGTGTTGGTAGCAGTAGAATAGTAATGCAGCAACACCAATAGTAACATCAGTATAATTACCTTCATCGTCATCATTAGTTGTAGAATTACTGACGTAGTTACACTTAGATATTTATTCTTTAGAGCATTTTACGTTTGGTCTGCACGTAAGGAGAAACATTTAAAAGTCGTAAATTTGAGATTGGAGAACAACAATTCCCAAACTATCTAACACGCAAACTTTTTAAGCCATCAGCGGTGGAATATAAGGTCGTTCAAGCGAAGTTATGGGGTTTTTTGTGTTTCAGATCAAACAGCATTTTGGGTAAACTGCTGGGGTGCATTAATCATAAAGTTTGGTTAATGTTTGAGACTTTTTGTAGTTATAAATAAATGTAAAGGACAGCGCCTCCAAATGAACCTTTATGACGTTGCGGGGAAGTAGATAAAAGCAGAGAGATTCAGGATATTATAATCTGGAAGAAATTAATCGAAGAAAATTGCTCGATGCAACTGCTGAATGTGTTCCTGAAGGTAGTGTTAAGCTTTCGTTTTTAATTTCTTTTCTTGGCTGTTTTAGAGTCAAGAGTTTATCATTGTTATTTAGCACGTATACGTTTTCAATTGCTAATAATACTGACATTTAATAGTATTAATATACATATAAATCAGAAATACTAAAATTCCAACAGCTTATATTCTCCAAATACGAAAGTTTATATTATAGTACTAAGTTTTAAATCTTACTGGTTTATATTTACTCCTTTAGATTTATTGAAACACGAGTTCTTGCCCTTTAGTCCCATTCATAATTGGCCGTTTGAACTTACCTAGATCAGGAAACCTATAAATCAGTGCCTTTATTTGTTTCATAAACATATACTAGGTCATGAGATCTTTATATCATAAATAGCTTACCTGCAACTCTGAACGGCTCAAAATTTCAGATTGGTAAATTAGATTCATATCACATGTTTATGCTGCTGCTGGTGTTGGTGGTGATGATGATTATTGTATTAGTAATGATGAGAGAGGTAATATCAAAATTGATGATGAAGGGAATATGATGATAAAGATGATGATGATATTTGTAGGTGTGAGGATTAAGATGATGTTTCCTGCGATTTTGGAGGTGATGTTGATGGTAACAATGGTTCTGCTGGTGCTGGAGATGATATGATGATAAAATGACGATGATGGTAGTTGAGGAGGAGGATGGTTGATAATGATGTTTGTGATTGTAGTGATGATGATGGTAGTAGCAAATGAGATGAGGATTCCTGATTATGAGTGTAGCAGAGTAAATTTGCATATCACTATTTCTAGAATTAATTGTTATATAAATTGCTAAACCCGACTTGGGCTGTCCCGTATGATGGTATTTACATACGTGTCAGAGTTGGAGTAAATAACTCGAGTTGAAAATATGCTAGAACTTGTTGATACAATCCAAACTATTTCCAATTGGATGAGTAGTTTTTCTTTTTTTTTAATTATACGTATATTTAATTGTTGATTTAGTAATTGTTAAATTTATTGACCTTCTTACACATACTGATAACCTTATGTTGGAGAAGAATGTGGGTGGAGGGGTCTCACTAAATATAGATTGATAGATGGATTTAACTTCTCCTTTATTACGAAGTTTTCCACCTTATGAAATATTGTATGATGGTAAATGTTTGTCTTTAATGTTGTGGAAAGGAGAAAACTTGTACAGCATATCCGCCGAGAGAGAGACAAGTGGTGTCTGCTGGATAATCTTTAATAGCATAAATTAAGATTCTCATCACTTGTAATAAGTTATGGATGATTAATTAATTAATATTAATAATAACCATTAACTAGGTGGTATTAGCATCACAATGAGGTTACTCAAATGCGAGAGAGACGCAAATTAATAGTTCATCGAAATAGTGTTCTTTCATCAAATTGTGTCAGAAAGCAAAGACTCTCTCCTCATTAATGTGAGAAGGCACTTAATTTCATAGGCTAATAGATTTTGCAATGTGATTGGTAGTGGAGTCATATGCAACTGTTTTATAATAGATCTAGGCTATGTTCACTTTGATGAGGTGTGGTGTCATCCATTCGATATTTAACTATTTTAAACTCAGAAATCAAACTAGTCATGAATTTTTGTCAGCGGCCACGAGATAAGGTTTCTACCAAGCACTTCATAACATTATTGGTAAGCACCTCAAGGCAACATTACTGGCCGCCACCATATGACTTCATTCTTAAAGGTACCAAATGATAACATTCTTAAAGGTACCAAATGATAACATTATTATAGGTACCAAATGATAACATTCTTATAGGTACCTGATGACGTCATTTTTATCAGGTGTGTAGTGACAACATTCCTGTCAGGTACCAAATGGCAATAATTCGTATCAGGTGATAATAATAACTTTCCTGCCGGGTACCTAACGGAAACGTTCTTATCAGGTACCAAATGACAGCATTATTACGAAGTATCGAATGACACCATTCCTCTCCGACAATTCTACCAACATTACTGCCAGTTTATTATTACATTCGAGACAATTTGATTACACTTCTTCCGGGTATCTGCTAACTTTTTGTATTGTAAGTAACTATAGCTTTACTATATATCGCACGTTAAAACGTCAGGTACATTTAGACAGTGTTTATCGAGTGTCACCTTCGTGACTAAATTCCTGTCAGACACTAAGTGAGCATCGAGTGTCACCTTCTAACCAACTTCCCACCAGACACCGAGTGATTAATGAATATGACCTGACGCCAAAATTCCTACCATAATTCAATTGACAGCATTTCTAGTGTCATAACCTTGCCCCTTCCTGAATGCTACCTCGTGACTAAATTCCTACCCATCACCGGCTGATAGCATTGCACCCTGAGAGAGAGAGAATTTTTCCGGATTCATCCTAGCGACTACTTTCTACTATGCACCTGCGAATAGCATCGCTCTCTGACTGACAATCGTTGATTGCACTGCTGTCGAGAAGCTTGGAACCTGACTGAGAGAGGTCAAGGACTCACCACACTGCTAGCATCTAGAAAACGTTATTATAATAAATGAGTGCACCTAACACTACATGTACTAGACGGCAACCAGTTATCTTACATGATGACAAAAGTACTTATTTAGTTGTGTGTAAGTGCGCGCGCTCTCTCGGCCAACTGCCATAATGAGTGAGCGGCCTTCGTGTATTTGCTTAGTATCATGGTTTCTCGAAGATATGGTACGTGTGCAGACGGCGTTTATTCTCAGAATGCACCTTTTTTACACCACACACGTTACAACGGACACTTACTATTAAAACAAAGGGCGTGGCCATACGGCTGTGTACTGAACAAAGTTTTAAATTGAATGACGAACTTTCCCCATTGATCATGCAATACCACTGTATTTACAACTGACTACACTAAGATACTTATCTAGCTGTATCATCAACGACGGTGCAAAGAGAGTAACCTGCTTGTAGATAAAATTCCGTCCTCTTGAAAGAAAGCATGTTCGACATTTTTGTGCAAGATATGGTCGCACAGTGCAGCCTACTGTCACCCGGTGCAATGCATTACCCCAGAGTGCTATCTATGCTCACCCGCTGTAATACCTCTCACTCAGTGCAATCTGTTTCACCCAGTACAAGCATCAGAAATGTTGTGGCGAGATAATGTTTGGGTCTCACACTCCAGCAAAAAACAATTTGCATCAACATCCTGTTCAGGTACTTACCTATGATAAGTGAATTAGCAATACAATCGATTTTATCTTGATTAGTAACTACCGCAACATTTTATGTTGCAATCACAAAATCGTGTTGCGTACTTCGTCCATGGCTTTTTCGCGCCGGTGTGAAATATCCAAACGTTATCCTCAAAAAACATGACCACGGTTATAAGATCCAGCTCAATGGTGCCCCCACGTGGAATGCAGTCGTCTGCCATATTCCCGAAGAAGCGCACGAAATGGAAGCGTGTAAAGAGGGATCCATAATTGCTTTACAAATAGCGTGACGCAAAGCCAGCTTTCTGTGTGGGAGTGTGCCTTGACGGCATTCTTACTTCTGTGGCAGTCTAAAACATCTGTTGTGATGTCTGTTAGTCAATGAAAACAGTTGATTTTGTTTTTTTTAAAGACCGCCTACTCAGAAGTGTATTTGACATTGCTTGACATTTGACACTGATGATTTCTCTGAGCAAAGAAATTAAGTGCGAAGAAACAAACGAAACAAACTGATACTTTGAAAGTGTAAATTTCTCGTGAATTTCACTTGGCGACTGACGAGTCTCTATTTCGTTTAAATTGGATTGAATATTTAGAAATGAAAAATTATAGATTTGCATAAACTATGTTGATATCTTGTTTTAGTCGTGTCCATTTTTTGTTTAATTGAAACTTTTGGCGACATGCTTCAAAATTTTCATTATATATTGAACAAATTCCACGGCCCTTTGAAAATTACTTCTTTATAAAAAGCTATAACCTTTCAGAAACTAAAGTTATGTAAGGTTTCCCGCCAATGGGCAAAGTATGCATTTGATTTGTATCTTTCACTCCATTGACGTTCCGTTTTGAGGCCTTGAGGTCACAGTATCAGCTTAACTATTACAACAGGTGAAATGGGTTTAACAGAAATGCAATATCATCAATGACTTCCACTTGTCCAATGAGTGGAAAAAATATATTTGTGGACCTAGATGTTATCAATATGAATTTTTACAGTGGGGATTTGTGAAGTATTGACCATTCTAACCCCATTTGAACGCATGACAGGAAATCGGCTGTTCTGAGAAGAACGTTATCTAATAGGGAAATGGTTCATTGCTAAACAGGGAATGGTTCACTGCTAAACAGGGAATGGTTCACTACTAAACAGGGAATGGTTCATTGCTAAACAGGGAATGGTTCACAGCTAACATTAAATGGTTCACTGCTAAACAGGAAATGGTTCATTGCTAAACAGGAAATGGTTCACTGCTAAACAGGGAATGGTTCATTGCTAAACAGGAAATGGTTCACTGCTAAACAGGGAATGGTTCACAGCTAACATTAAATGGTTCACTGCTAAACAGGAAATGGTTCACTGCTAAACAGAAAATGGTTCATTGCTAAACAGAAAATGGTTCACTGCTAAACAGGGAATGGTTCACTGCTAAACAGGGAATGGTTCACAGCTAACATTAAATGGTTCATTGCTAAACAGGAAATGGTTCACTGCTAAACAGGGAATGGTTCACAGCTAACATTAAATGGTTCACTGTTAAATAGGAAAGAGTTCAAGGCTAAACAGGGAATAGCTCACGCCTAAACGGGGAATGGCTCACAACTAAACGGGGAATGGCTCGCAGCTAAACGAGGAATGGCTCTTAGTCCGAGGTACACGTTTACTTGTCTACGTCAAACATACGACACATAGATGAAATATTGTTACTTGGGAATCATTCCCGGTTTGAAGAAACGGCATTTTCGCAATACAATATACAATTTTTAAAATGTTAATATTTATAAAGAAAAAAGAAAAAAATAAGAAAGAAAGAAAGAAAGAAAGAAAGAAAGAAAGAAAGAAAGAAAGAAAGAAAGAAAGAAAGAAAGAAAGAAAGAAAGAAAGAAAGAAAGAAAGAAAGAAAGAAAGATTTACTTGAAATACAAAACGTCCTTCACATACATCTAACACCTAAATGTACAGCAAGAGTACTGCAACGAAGGAAGGAAGAAATTACTACAGACTAAATGGGAGAAAGGATATATTGAATGAAGGAGAACAGAAACACTGATGAAAAAAAGAGTGGTGACATTAGAAAGATTATGGAATGAAAGAATGTGGAATGAATATATTGAAAGAAAGGAAATAGATAAAATAAATGAGTTCAGAAAAAACAACAAAGAAATTAAATAATTAGAATACAGGAAAAAGAAAAAATGAAAGAAAGAAAAGAGGGAAAGTAATACGAAATGACATGAAAAAGAAATAAAAGGAGTGAAAAAATAGAAAAGAAAAGAGCACTGTACTGAAAGCAACAACAGATAGAAGGTATGAAAGTAGCACAAGAAGAAAATTAGCGCTTTCCACTTATGACATAACGCCTTCTTAATTACTTCATAAAATCCTGATTTGATTCTGTCATCTTTAGGTCTTCATCCGGAAGTTTGTGTCCTTGACAGATAAGACGATAGTAAGCATTCTTGAAGTCAAGGACGCTCAGCTGACCGACAGCGGGATGTACACTTGCCGGACCTCCAATCTGCAGGTCAAGAGTATGCACGTCACAGTCCTAAACGGTATGTACTAGACACGGTCATTGGTATAATTATTTTTTCATGCTCTTCAATTACAGAGCGGTTAAAACTATTTAGAACAAGCAGCATCCATATTCTATTCGAAACGTCACTTATAATTACTGTAGTCTTTCTCGAGATTCACAGGAAGAAATTCAGCTTATTGTCGTACAGTTAGATGGAGAGATTTGTTCTGTTTACAGTCAGAAACAAAGAATCGTGGGTCTATTATTTTTTTACTCAGTCAGTCTACGTAAAGATAGTATGTACTTAGAAAGATTATGTTTATGGACCAATATGAGAACAGATTTTATATAAAGATTACGAGAGACACAATAAAATTTATTGAAGTAATCTCAAGAGTAATCTGTTAATCTCTATTCAAGAAGAAAAACTCATTAAATTATTAAAAAAAAAATTCCTAATTACCGCTTGTGGTCTTAGTACACAACTGTGGAAGGTTAGACGTTTCTTAGTTCTTAATTAGGACAATGGGAAGAGGGTGGATGAGTGAGAGATGCTCAGGGAAAAAAGGGAAAAGACAAGCCAACAATGTACTAGCTGTGTTTGACTAGGAGAGAGGTGGGCAAGATTAGAAACTCCTGACTGATGAACACAGTCTATGCCGAAGTTGCTCAAATGGCCTAGCTTTTTCTGTCAGTTTTGTGTTCTGTGATATTGTAAGCATAAATTAACTTACTATAATTTGCTTTTATGTATTTTTTTTAATCGTTATATTTGTGTTATAAAGTGAACAATTATAAATTGCTAAGTTACAGAAATAATTTTAAAATAAATAAAAAGTAGTACAACTATAGTGCTAAGTGAGCAATGATTGTTTGTAGTGGTGAGTCATGATTGCGTCTAGTGCTAAGTGAGCAATGATTGTCTGTAGTGGTGAGTCATGATTGTGTCTAGTGCTAAGTGAGCAATGATTGTCTGTAGTGGTGAGTCATGATTGTGTCTAGTGGTAATTGAACCATAATTCTGCGCAGTGCCAATTGAGGAGTATGAGATGTAACAGTGTATAGTGCTACGTGAGAAGTATAAACTGTGATTGTATGTTGTGCTAAGTGAGAATAATGTACCATATTTGTGTGTATAGATAAGTACGAATTGTGACACCTGATTGTGTGTAGGGCTAAATAAGAACTGTGATAGTGTGTAAATGCTAAGTCAACACTAAGAGCCGTGATTGTGTGCAGTTTTAGGTAAGAACTACGAGTCATAATTGTACAGAGTGATAAGAACTTTGAGCCGTGCTTGTGTGTAATGTTAAGTAGAACTACGAGCCGTTATTGTGTGTATTGTTAAGTTAGAACTTTGAGACCTGTTTGTGTGCAATGTTAATTTAGAACTATGCGCCGTGATTCTGTGTATTGTTAAGTTAGAACTGTGAGCCGTGATTATGTGTATTGTTAAGTTAGAACTGTGAACCGTGATTGTGTAGTACCAAGTGAGCACTTTGAGTCCTGACTACCATTCAAGCTGAGAACATCAGTGGCACGAAATAAGTGCATACGGCAAATTTGATTTAAACAACGTGACACGTAAGGAAGTGCACTACGTCAAATTCGAATTAACAATGTATTATGAAATGCAGTTTACTACGTCATGATCCAATTAAGAATGAAATATGTAATGCAGCGTACAGTGTCAAGTTGGGATTAACAACATATTATGAAATGCAGTTTACTACATCATGATCCAATTAAGAATGAAATATGTAATGCAGCGTACAGTGTCAAGTTTGGAATTAACAACGTATTATGAAATGCAGTTTACTACGTCATGATCCAATTAAAAATGAAATATGTAATGCAGCGTACAGCGTCAAGTTGGAATTAAGCGCCGCTCTGTTGTGTACCTTGATCACTCTGCCAATACTGAGAATAATGCTCTGTTTAATTAGTTCGGCTGTGAATATAATCTCTTCCATTCTCACCACCACCACCTATCCCATCCCCCCCCCCCAAGACACACATAGCTCCTTCCTCTGGGTAAACGACTAATTTTTTTTTCACTGGCAGTACTTGATTACCTCCCGAAATGCTCTTCATGAAATCACAAATAAATGCATTATAAAAATCAAGAGAGGGTTATATGTGAACATTAAAAAGATTGTCTGATATTTCTCTTCTGTACCACTTTTGCACTTAAACAACAAATCTATTTTAATCATCTGATAGATCTGGGAAGGTTTAAAGTGTAGACTATGATGAGGTTTTGTTGGTTTATTTGCTTGTTTTCCTTTATTTGATTGTGTTCCTGATGATGTACACACGCTCTGCATTACCTCCCGTGAATTACAGATACTATAATTGAATTATCTGCCAATTTTACACGCTCTTTGTACACTATTTGCACGAAGGGTGAGATCCGCATGTGTGTGTGTGTGTGTGTGTGTGTGTGTGTGTGTGTGTGTGTGTGTGTGTGTGTATGTGTGTGTGTGTGTGTGTGTGTGTGTGTGTGTATGTGTGTGTGTGTTTGTGTTTGTGTTTATGTGTATGATCGAATCAGACTGAACGTTTAAGAGTGAGTCCGCTAGCAATCAGAAATATTTTCCCGTAGCAGTTGCTGTTGGTGTTATAGAATTCATCTTCATCGAGCCATACTCTTTTTCTTTTTTTAGTGCGAGTCATCCCTATAGTCATTTTTTTTTATATATTTCAAGTCGCGGATTGATGTATGCGTTGCGACGAATGTGTTAATCGACAGACTGTCTTAATCACTCATTCCAACTTGAAACCATCTTATAATACGTCATGCTGTGCCTGGGTTATTCAGTGCTTGTCGCTGGAGTAAGTAAGCGACTGTTAACTTCATAGAATCATGATGAGTTGTAGACGCTCTTACTTTTTTCCCTTTTTTTCAAAAGGTTGTACATTATTGTACTGAAGGAAGTTACGGGCCATTCATCTTACTAACACAAGAGTACTCGCCTTTCTTCTTTTTTTTTCAGTCTCAGTAGTGAATGTACGTGCACTTGGTATCTTATTTATGGCGTCCGACAAAATTTCACAATGCCATAGATCCAATAGAATTTTCTTACAAGTTGATTAGTCTCAGGAGAAGTGAAGAAACATTCCACTCATCTGAAAGAATGGGATAACCCAAAATCTCGACTTGAAAGGATTCAATCAATCTCGTGTTATACTTACTGTTTGATCCTTGAATTATTAAATTATCGAGCTAAAATGTGGCAAATCTTTGCCGTCCCACTCGGCGTTCTCGTCCAGTTCTAATTTTAGCTCATTGACTCTCTCTCTCTCTCTCTCTCTCTCTCTCTCTCTCCCCCCCCCCATCCTAACACATTAATCCAAGCCCTCGCTTTTTCGCTTTTTTCCTTTTCCATTTCTCTCTGTTACACTTTTCTGTCTGTCCCTCTCTCTCTCTCTCTCTCTCTCTCTCTCTCTGTTACACTCTTCTGTCTGTCCCCCCTTCTCTCTCTCTGTTACACTCTTCTGTCTGTCCCCCTCTCTCTGTTACACTCTACTGTCTGTCCCCCTCTCTCTGTTACACTCTTCTGTCTGTCCCCCCTTCTCTCTCTCTCTGTTACACTTTTCTGTTTGTCCCTCTCTCTCTTTCTGTTACACTCTTCTGTCTGTCCCTCTCTCTCTTTCTGTTACACTTTTCTGTCTGTCCCTCTCTCTCTCTATTCCACGTGTCTGTCTGTCCCTACTCTTTCTCTCTCTTACTTTTTTAAACTTCTTAAACACTACTTAAACTCAAATAGCAACCACTCGCGGGTATACGCGCACAGAGAAACACACACACATATATACACACACACACATACACTCATGTGTACAC
Source organism: Sinotaia quadrata (assembly GCA_028829895.1). Taxonomy (NCBI): domain Eukaryota; kingdom Metazoa; phylum Mollusca; class Gastropoda; order Architaenioglossa; family Viviparidae; genus Sinotaia; species Sinotaia quadrata. The sequence continues at coordinate 135,056,326 of CM054177.1, read as the reverse complement.
ATATGCATAAATTCGATAATTATATATTGTCACCGCATTACCGCATTCTTTCAATTTCCTGTCCTATTCTTTACCTTGCCTTCGACGCTCTGTACTTTTCACCCCTCTCTTAGACCCCAGAAAAACATTCTAGGACATACACACACACACACACACACACACACACACACACAGAGAGAGAGAGAGAGAGAGAGAGACATACAAAATGCAACAAAAACCAAACAGGCATACATACGCCCGCAAGCAATTACTTACATGTTTGTTTTCGATAATTTGTATTTCAGTTATTCCCTCTTTTCTCTTTCTCTCTCCCCTTCCTTCTCTCCCCCCCCCCCCTTCCCCTTCTAACTTTCCTGCGCACTTGATCGAGTGCAAAAACACAGCTTTCCCCTTACACTCAGTCTACTCATCTTCATCAAAATTTATGATCGAGCCTACGTATCATAACGCCATCCGCGCCGATGTAGCAGCGGGCCCGATAGTGAAACATTTGATGGCAGCGCGGTTCTGGCATCGCATAGCGGGGCCAGGCTTCGTGTTTTCAGGAGACATCATTGAAGCACGAGATGTGATTGCAGAGACGCAAATCTATTCTAAGAGGAGATAAATCGTAAACATATATTCTAGGGGGGATATAAATCGTACTCAGTCGGCGTCTCCTCACCCGTAACAAGCAACACGGCCGGCAGTGTTTAGAATCCGAACTTTGTTGTCTCTTGCACATAAGTCACTCAGAGACTAGTTACAGAAGTGAAAATTGCCGGTTGGCGAGGGTGAGCTCGGCCTTCCACTGTCCAGTGCGCTTTTCTCCCGGGACAACACTTTGAGGAGGGGGAGGGGGACATGCGGCGTCCAATTTCCGGAACCGGACCAAAAATGATGGACGCTGTGAAATCTCGTGTGACGGCAATTTCCCACTTTGGTTAGCAGGCATACTTCAATCGATTCTTAAATTGTATTAATCACATTTGGCTCATTCCTTTTCCTCAACAAGGGCCGCTCGGTGTTATTTTTGTAAGGGCACATGAAAAAAGGGGGTAAACAGTTTGTCGGAGCAGAATCAAATATTATGCAACATTAAGTTTGGTAAGCTGCCGCAATTGTTGTCTGGCTAGGCATTCTTTAAAAGCGTGAATGACATTCGATTTTGTCCAAAGAATTTTTGGCTCTTATTTTTCAAATCTAATTCTGAAGGGATATTGTCTTGTGCTTTTGCGTTTTTCTAGCAGCTTAGTAAATCTACTTATGAAACTGATATCACTAGACATTTTATCTTTATATACAGTTTATTCTAACTATTAAATCTATGATTTAAATGTTGTTATTTGATATTTGGGGAGTTTCCTGAATTTGTTGTTGCCTCATTCTTTTTCTCATATTGTTTGTTTTTTTCCTGAATTTTATTAATTAGTAGATTAATTTCTTTTTTCTCAGTTTCATCATCAAATTAGTCTAAACATTAAGAATTGCCTTTTATAATTTCCACACTAGTTTTCTTTTCTATCCAGCCAAATCTTCAGACAACTTTGTTATCAAATGTTATTTGTTTCAATAAAATAAATGTGTGCCTAAAGTCGCCTGTATATTATTGTATACCAAACATAATAAGTTTCATTCTTAATATCCCAGTACTTGTACTTGAGTATCCTTTCAGTCCTACTATTTGTATTTGAATAGATTATTTTATTTTGTTATCCAGTTTCATTTCATCTTTACTGATATAAAATCGAATATTACAGAAAATTGCATTTGGTGGATTGTTGAACTTAACAGCAGCATAGTTAGTTCCTGGGGGTGGGTGGGTGGAGGGATGAAAGATTTTTGGTAATGCAAGTTATTATAGAGTCAGTAAAACGTAACTAACCTGCATAACTCGACTAGAACAGAGGAGAGTTAATGGTGTGAACAAGAGTTGGGACGCTTTAGTGAATGAATCGGCTGGAAGTATTATGTTCGGGTGCATGAACGGGCTGCAGTATGAATGAAAGAGCTATCGGCTAGATGTCTGTGTGTGTGTGTGTGTGTGTCAGAGAGACAGACAGACAGACAGACAGACAGACAGACAGAGAGACAGACAGAAGTCATGAAGCACAGTATGTTGGAGCAGATAACGTACTCGGGCAAGTGTGTCTTAGTCGATACTTCCGAGCCAACACCAGAAGTAGAGATAAATTTAATTTACATTCAAAAGCCAAAAACAAATCTCTTGTATACATGCATCAATGATAGCAGCTGGATCTATTCCCCAGAGATTGTGTGTGTGTGTGTGTGTGTGTGTGTGTGTGTGTGTGTGTGTGTGTGTGTGTGTGTGTGTGTGTGTGTGTGTGTGAGAGAGAGAGAGAGAGAGAGAGAGAGAGAGAGAGAGAGAGAGACGTGTGGAAGTTATGGTTTGAATTGAAATTTTGACTGTTTTAAAATTGTGTCTTATTCTCAAACCAGTAAAATAAAAATTAATATGACATGTGAAAGAATTGTGGTCTTAATTTAATATTATACTTGAGATTTGGTAGTGTTACTTTCCAATTTTGCAGGAATGAGTCAGTGTTTTGTAGACTCGTTCCGAGTTCTTGATAAATGGTAAATAACTTTGAGTTAGGCTTCAACTAAATTGCTGCTCATGGTTTAAAGGGATGTTTTGTCACAACGGAAATTGAAATGTTAGTCAAACTTTATGAACCTAGGTGATTGGCGATAAATTGATCTCTTTGTTTTTTTAATATTGAATCAGACAGTGAACAGGATGTAATATACATGGCATAGTTGATAGACGCCATGGGAACCGTTAAAAAAACTACGTGGAATTTTATTCTTTTATTCTTTGTGTTGTGTTCATAAAGTTTTTGAATTAAGGTTGGTTTGACTGTAAGAATTTTGTGTTGTGTTGTTGTGTTCATAAAGTTTTTGAATTAAAATTGGTTTGACTGTAAGAATTTTGTGATGTTTTGATGTTCGTGTAAAGTTTATTGACTTGAATCTGGTTCGACTGTTCAGTTTTATTTCAAAATCTGTGTAGTGTTTAATTTTTATGAATATAGTTTTAGTGAATTGAAAATGATTCTTTTATTTAGTTCTTAACAGGACTATTTCTGAGGTGGCTTAAAATATAGAGGACCTTGTGTTGGTATAAAAATTGTATTTGACTCTTAAATAATTGTTAAATATATGCTTTTGATCAATTTATGTTTAAAATTAATTGTAAGCTTTACAAGTATTGAGATTGTATGTGAAGTTGTCGTTCTTAACATTTGTATTCTTAAGATTTCCTGTTTTCTTCATAATTAATTCTCACAGATGCGTGCGTTGTTTTATAGAAAGTAAAACGATTTGTAATTTAAGTGATGAGTGACCATAGATATACGATTCCATAGTACATAGAGACACTTTGGAATACTACAACAATCGAATTAATTGAAACCTAATTACCGGTTGGAAAAAATCTACCCACTTGCCTAGCGATTAGATATTAATCGTATTGATGAGCGCGAAGCATTTCTTTCAAATGTAATTACTTATTGCAATTTGCTGACCAATTCATATGTTGCAAGCGTTACAAATTAAAATCTTATGTAGTCATCGAGGGAATGCTTACCCCTAACATATTGCGTGACGTCAGTCTACAGTTGGGGCTAACAATCAGACTATTCTTACTGATCTGAACTCCCTCGAGCAAGATATGACCTTTACCCTGACTGCATTTTAAGGTCACGCATAATGCAAATAGAGTAAAAACAAGCCGTTGTTATCCCGGTTATGTCCCATGGATAGGCTGCAAGGATGGTTTGTTTGCAATTTTTCTATTCTCAGTCCACAAATATTTCGTCTTGGGAGATGCAGTGATATGATATGGTTGCGAAATATTAGATTGGTTCGGTTCAGTTAGGCTAGAACAGTTTCCATCCTAGTTGTGTTCTCGGTTATGCTTGTTAGCTTGAAATTCAGCCAATCCCTAGCTGTGACACATTAGAAGACAACAAATCTGTGCGTCTCGGTTTTGTGATAGTAATGTACAATTCACCTGATTACTGTCGATGTATATCGTGTGAATCAGCAACCAGAAGATAGATTACCCTGTCTTGTCCATGTTAATAAGCACAAATTAATACTTTGTATGAGTTATTTCCCTTTTATTAAACTGTTAAGTGAGTTACATTGCCTCCTTTATTTCGTTTAAGTAAACGACAACTAGTCAGTTATCTCGGTTAAGTGTTGTTATTAAGCAAGAAATTAGTACATGATCTAGTTAAGCACCAGGCCACTACATTGTTCATTTAGGTTGTGATATTAGGCTACAAAATATTTGATTGCTTATTTACTTCTTTGTACAGATTTACAAACCTACTCTTTGTTTTGTTTACGTTGTTCTTAGGTTACAGACAATTAATCTTTCTTATTCTGCATTTGTAATCGAAAAGCACTTGACGGCTCTGGCTGTGTTCAGTCGGGGGTGGTGGTGGTAGTTTACAATCCAGAAAAATGTACCAAGTCGTGTTAATAGGCTAAAATCAGCCGAGGGCTTTGATATCGCCTTAATAATCATTTAAATGAGTAGTTAATGTCGTTTGCATGGCATATTAAGAATATGCTTTGCTATGGGTTGTAAGGGTGACGAGAGGACATCTGCCCAAACATTAACGATGGTGTCACTAGGTCAACAACATGCACCTACACCACAACATTTTACGTCACTAGCGTTGTACATATTTCGCCGTTGGAAATATCGTCATATAAATATCGGGTTGTCGATGATAGTGAGATTGCATTTTGTGATTTGATAGATTTGTAAGTCTGTCTCACGTACCTCTTGTTTCTCTGTACTTTTGGGAAAGCTTTATGACTTTTCTTTGTATCAGATTATATTTAATTGGGCTTCACGTTGATGACAGAGTAAAGAAAAGAAATAAAGATAATAAATGGCTGTATCAGAACTGAACTAGGGTGCATTGTAGACACTATTGTGAATTGCAATTTAATCTAATTTCCTATTTGCCAACGTAACGACTTCCTTTGCCACTCCACTATAATTATTTCATCGTACGTTATGCCTATACCAAATGTAGATCGATTAGCCACAAGAAACCACACGTTTCTAAATATGAAGGGAAGTACGTAGTTTAGGGACTGTACCCTAGTTTCATAGAAAAATATGGTTCTGCTAATATTTACAAATGGATTCTGTCAGTATTCTTCATAAAACACTTAGCTTTGTCAAAATACAAGTCTTTGCACTTCAATACTGTAGATAGATAGATAGACAGACATGTGGATGGATAGAGGGGGTGGATAGACGATATGAAATTGTGGATTTAGATAAATAAAGCACATAGACAGATACCCAAGATGGAGAAACAGGAGGCGATATCTCTATTGCCACATTAAAGGTTATAAATTAAAATATTAGGGAGTGTTGAAAATTATGTACCTCTGTTATCCGTTAATAGTTGTGAATATCTCTATTGCCACATTAAAGGTTATAAATTAAAATTTTAGGGAGTGTTGAAAATTATGTACCTCTGTTATCCGTTAATAGTTGTGAATATCTCTATTGCCACATTGAGAGTTATAAATTAAAATTTTAGGGAGTGTTGAAAATTATGTAACTCTGTTATCCGTTAATAGTTGTGAATATCTCTATTGCCACATTAAAGGTTATAAATTAAAATTTTAGGGAGTGTTGAAAATTATGTACCTCTGTTATCCGTTAATAGCTGTGAATATCTACTCGTTTTATTTCTATGTATATTGTAAAATGTTGTTATACAAATGTCTTAAATAGATGATACATATGTATATTATAAAATGTTGTTATACAAATGTCTTAAATAGATGATACATATGTCAAACTAATTTTCAACAAGAATTTATTTAGGTTTCGTTGTATGATTAGCAGAAAGCATGGTTGTTTAGAAAACTTATGTATACAATTTGCCTACTGTGCAGAAATGTTTGATTTAAAGACAAAATTATTACTGCTTGTACGTGTGAGAATGTTTATTTATGTGTATCGAATTCAGGTCGAGTTTTCTCGTAATGAGTAGATTGAATTTACGTAGACAATCTTAAAATGTCACAGGGTTGTTGTAATGTGCATTGAGTTTGCATAGAGTTTTATTAATATGTAAATTTCTAAAATTAAATTAAAAAAAACATTTGGTGCATCTCTGCGATTTAAATCTTGCTAATTTTTCTTGATTTTTTTTTTTCTTGCAGCCGATACAATCAACGTAAAGCGAGGTGAGCAATTTGTGAAACCCACCTTGTTCGAGAGTGTATATAAATATAATTTATTTGAAGAACGTTCTACTGTGTATTTCGTGTAACGTTGTTTGTATTATTTACCTAGTTATTATTTTCATTCTTGTGCATTATGTTGAGTTAGTATCAGTCGTAGTTTCAGTTATGTATTATTCTGTTATGTGTTTACAATCATCAGTTTCTCTTTAAGCAGTATTCATTAAAGTGTCTCACAATTTCATTAGGAATACAGATTCAGTTATTGCTAGTGTTTCATTCATTATTGTTCTCAATTATACTTTACTTTTGCATGTATGTGTCACCATTTTTTGTCCAGTTATTTTAGTCATTCAATAAGTTTTTGAACCATCATTATTTTAGTAAGCCAGAAATTTGTAGCTTGAATCATTCTTATAATCATTTACTCGGTGTTTGCTAGTGTATAATTTGATGCTCCTTTTCTCTGTTATCTTTTAGTGTTTGTTCGACCATTATTGTAATTATCTATTATTTAGTGTTATGTGTATTATCATTATCTTTGGTGGGTTTTTTAAACTTACTTTCGACCCTTTATCATAAATATATTCCCATTCAATGAATGTACATTATGCCTCTAATGTGGTGTTGCTCATTACCATTCAAAACCGAAAATATTTCTTCCGTCCATGGATCTAACTTTATAATCTCATGGCGTTTCATATTCCTTTGACACGTTTCTAGATATAATTCTATGTCTTTACACTTATATTTGGTCTCCACACCATTATTGGAATTTTTTCCCTAATAACATCTGGTCACCCTAATAACATCTGGTCACGCAAACATTCTGTTTGCACTTCATGAGTATTTTCAAGTGCTTGTATGATACGCACTTCGTTCTTAATTTTCTCTTTCATTCGTCAGAGGTTTATAACGTCATCACTCACTCCCCCCCCCTCCCCAATTTATGTCACAAATAGATCTCCAATCTCTAAACACGTGTCAGTGCGCTTGCTGTAAGAGTGTCGTGTTTTCCTTTCCCTAACGTCGAAATGCCATCCCTGTTAAATCCGATTTCAGCTTACCCAAAAAATAGTGAGGCTGGCTCAAATGTGACTGGCATTGTGGAATTGTCGGAGGGCAAATGAGCCTGTCAGTCGTACTGCAAAGATGTTCCTCCTATATCTGTCAGTTCTCGGTGCAGTTAACGTGTGAAGACGTAAGATAAAAGCATGGTTTACATTCATTACACGTGTCTACGCGTATCGTAAATTTGAGCCTTCTCACTGAATCTGTCCTAAGGGTTAATTAATCCAGCAAAGGAAACCCTCATGAAACTGTCATTATTAAAAAGATATAATTGAAAAAGTCGAGATTTTAATAAGTTCAAAAAGGACTTAGAATTACAATATGCAAAATATTTGTCAGGAGCTTTGCAAGAATAGCAGGGTTTTGTTTCTTCTGCAAAAGTGAGACAATGATATTACCAAATCCAAAACCTAAAACAAAATGAATATTACTTCATTACTACCCCCTCTCCTAGCGTACTTCGATCGACACCCTTTGCAGTAGATATCTTTCTGGACGTTTATTAATACCCATACCCAGCTAGGAGTCCCTGTCAATCATATCTCGCTGTCTGGGGCATGTATGTATACATAGCACTCTCGCTTCAGTCTTTCTTTATCTTGGTTTTGTAAGTCAGACTTTACATCCACTGAATATATTACATTCTTATCTAACTCCACCTTAGTAGGATTACTGTCTTGCACAGATGGATAGATTGATAGATAGATAGATAGATAGATAGATAGATAGATAGATAGATAGATAGACAGACAGACAGACAGACAGAAAGATAGACAGATAGATAGATAGATAGACAGACAGACAGATAGATAGATAGATAGATAGATAGATAGACAGACAGACAGACAGACAGATAGATAGATAGATAGATAGATAGATAGATAGATAGATAGATAGATAGATAGATAGATAGATAGATAGATAGATAGATAGATAGATAGATAGATAGATAGATAGATAGATAGATAGATAGATAGATAGATAGATAGATAGAGGGAGTGATGGAGGAAGCGGATGAGGTGTTGGTTGAGTGAGAGAACAGTGTAATGCCAGGAACAAAAAGACAATTCGTATGTTAATTGGAATGGAGCACCACGTGTCGGATGGGGTTGTAATTAACAGAGAAGAAGGGAAAGTTAACACCTGCATTCTGGTAACATGATGTGATACCTCCCATTCCTTTTGGAAGTGCACATTATTGCAGAAATAATAAAAATATTTTTCACAGATTCTAGGAGACAAGCAGATTACAAAATTAATTGAATTAACTTGGGCAACATTTGTATGATTGCTTATTATTAAATCTTACTGTAATGTAAACTAATGCATTAATTCTGTGTAAACGCTAAGAGAAAATATCAGTAGTAGGAAAGGTATAACAAATAGGCACGCCAAAATAACAGTCATCAAAAGTCAGTGAGGATGGAGAAACTCACAGAGAACTCCAGCAAAATGTCGCTTAATTAAACCGACACACTGAGGATCAGCATTCTAGAGTAATAAGATGGAGAAAGACTCGTAGATAACTAATACAGACAGAATCGTCGATGAAAACTAGAAGACAAAATCGAGTACAAGCAGAACTATTGGGAGGGGAAGGGAAAAGGAGGAGAGTAAAAAGTGAGTGACACGTGGGGTGGTGAATGAGTGCGGTATAAAGGGAGAGAAAGCAAAGGAGAAAGGAAGAGGGAAGTGGAGAAAAGAAAGAGTAAGGGAGGGAACGAGTGGGCTTAAAAACGAGAGAGAATAAAGAAATTGGGGAAGAATATGAGAGAGCGAGGAGGGAGGGACTGGAAAGTAAAGGAGAAAGAAGTAATGGATAGAGAATATTAAGAGTGATGGAGGAAAAGAGCAGAAAATAGGGAAAAGTGTAGGAAATGATGGAGAGAAAGAGAGTGGATAGAAAAAGAAAAAACATACAATTAACGAAAGAGGATGATAAGCTGGGAAAGTGACAAACAAACAACAACTACAAAACACCACACGGATAGAGTGAGTATAAGACGAAGCAGGAGGAAAGAGATGAGAGAGCTAGACGATATCAAGTGCTACGAGAAAACGAAATATCGATGTTATTTGCCACAAGATAATGAACGAGAACTACGCCCGAAACATGTCATTTGCAAACGATTTAACACTCACCCACACAATTTAAGACAATCACATGTCGTTTGAGTTTGAAGATTGAAACTTGAAAAACAAATGCAATATTCCTGTATATTCTGCTAGCCATATGGTATTAGCACAGCATTTCGAAACAAAACGAAACTCGGCCTATATATGTTTGTAAGGGGGGGGGCGGGAACCAGTAGCCACCTCTAAGCTTCATTTATGTTGTCAAAGTGCAGTTCTTGCCGATCAACACTTTCAGAGGTATTATTAATGCTGTGATTACGAATATTTTGAAATAAACTTTTTTAATGCACATAGGTATTGTTACTATATCATTCCACTGCCAGGCGAGTTTCAATTTTCGAAGTGATATTTACAACGGCAAAGAACTTTCACGTTAGCATTGTATTTCACTATTTACAGGTCGTAATCGGAAAAGGAAATACAAAGAGCAACAATATATGTGTTCCCTGAAGAACTTGTCCTTTAATCTTAATTAAAATTAAAATAAATTTGGAGAGGTTTTGCTTTGGGCGCTTCGCATTAATCAAAATCTCCAATCGCTTTGGAGTGTTGCGAAGGACCATTTTTCTCTTTTCGTTCTTGTGAATAGAACCAAAATGTTGCGTTTTTCTCGGCTGAACCTAGGTCAAGGTCGTAGTTTATATACTTGCTTTACTTGCTTTTGGTAAGCATCAACCACCCATTCCAACATCAAGACAACAATCAATCCGAACGTATAACTAAAAAAAGCTGAGTAATCATATTTTTAATTTTTACTTTATTTTATTTTTTGAGGGGTAGAAGTGGTGCAGGTTATAGCGAAATTAGATGTACAGTGAGGCAAAGTGCGTTTGCAGTTGTTTATGACTCAAGTACTATTTTTGACATAACATGTTTCTTATTAATTTTAGTTTTTCATACACAAAGAAAGTGTATAAGATAACATAAAGTGCAATTTCCTCTGGAGAAAAAGTTGTCCCAATTTATATTTTAATTATTTTTTTAAAAGAATCTTATAACATCCTTTAAAGGAGAGAATATAGTTTTTCAGTAGGAGGAGACCCTTCTTACGTGTTTCTGCCAGTTTTCATTTGCTTCGAGAGTCACATACTATTCAGGGTATACTTAAGTGATTCACTTACTATTCAGGGTATACTTTATAAGTGATTCACTTACTATTCAGGGTATACTTTATATGTGATTCACTTACTATTCAGGGTATACTTTGTAAATGATTCACTTACACGTGTGTGTGTGTGTGTGTGTGTGTGTGTGTGTGTGTGTGTGTGTGTGTGTGTGTGTGTGTGTGCGTGTGTGTGTGCATCTCTTTCACTTAACATGAGGGGTATACATAGATGTTTCACTTTATATCCAGAGTATACTATCCATAACTGTTTCACTTTATATCCGGAGTATACTATCCATAACTGTTTCATTTTATATCTAGGGTATACTTTATAAATTTTTCTCTTCACACTCACAGTATTCATTCTTCACTTAATATGTACTATGACCTTTCCTAAAAGTAAAATGTATTTGTATTTAGTCAGAACACTTCATAAGTCTTTGGTCCTGATTTTTGAAAATAACCCCCAAGCAAAGTGCCATTGGGCAGACCATTACATGTATAAGATATATTTATATTATTTGTCTGAGTATTGTGATTCGTATTGCCCTGGTTTAGTTACAGTATTTCAGTGGCACTGTGTACAATGTTGTGTGTATTTGCGTGCATTATTTGTATTGCTTACATTACTCTTTTTTTTTTAAACCCACACAGTTGAAAGTGTTAGTGACCGTTCTGTATTTCTTACCTCGTCCACTTTTCTGTTCTTGTCGTTGTCGATAAGTTGGCTAAAGAGTGTCAGTTTTCGTATGACTAACGAGACTTTTATTGTGTCGTCAGGAGCAGTCAGAGGCCACTCTGGAGGCCACTCTTTACACGAGCTGAACATTTACCTCCCCTTATCTCCTGTCTGCTGGCTGCCTCTGGCATCATTTGTCCTAATACACTGGAGTCCTTGTTGGAATTTTCGTGGATGAGAATACCCTACCCCACACACACACATTCCCACGCCACACACGCCCCTTTCCCTCACCCTTCTGCTCCCCACATAAATCTGCTAAAGAAACTGAAGCAGTTGTGATCAGGTGAATGTGCGTTTTCATAATGCCTTTCGTGGTAACAGTTGAAGCTTTTGTTGGAGTATGGGTACAGCAGCCACGTGCACAAACTTATGGAAGAATGAACTTCTGTGAATTTCAACAATTCTCATTGCTTGCTCTTTCCTTTACACACCGAAACGAGAACACGATGACCAGTGACTGATTCCCCGACAATGGATATCTTTTGCTTCTCGTACACCTCGTAACATTATTTTTGTTATAAAAAGTAATAAGTGCACTACCTGCGCTAATGGAAGGAATGTAGATGACACAGCATTGCTGTAAAATTAAAACTGCTTGGTTTTGGCGTGCACAGCGATGTTCGTTGTTCGTGTGCGCCTCTCTAGCACAATGCAAGGTCTAGGTCGACCCCAACCAGGTGATGTGGACACTGAGAACAATACTATGTAGGAAAGGCTATTTGTGTGGGTTTTTTTAATTTTTTATGCAAAAGAAGAAAATGAATTAAATCGCTGTTTATAACTATCTGGGGTAACGCCTATGAAGTTTCAAATTTATTTGAATCATCATCGTTGACATCGCACGAGAGACTAAGCCCCTGTCACAGAGATGTGAAGAATTGAAGTTTGAATAAAATTAAAATATTGAGCTTAAAACAATGCTACTCAGTCCGAAGTCCATTCTCGCATACACCTAGTGTCCATTGTTCGGACACTGAATCGTTTTTCTTAACACGTTGTCTGATGTTGGCAAGTTAATAAGCCTATGTGACTGAATGTATCTGCACGGCTGTTCCATGTGCAAGAAATCTATGAAAATTTCTTGGTGTTTGTGTGATGAAAACTTGAGTGTAAATGTTTTGAAAAAGACTTCATTATAATTTTTGTTTACAAAAATCAAGCACTGTATTATACAACTCTAATAAAAACAGCAGCTTAAATGTTTTTGAGAAACTTCGGTGAATGAAAACGTCGGTGAATAACACTGTAAATTCACTTCATAAAATGTGAAGACGGCTTTAGTAGAGACCACTGTAAATTCACTTCATAAAGTGTGAAGACGGCTTTAAAAGAGAACACTGAAGAAGACGAAAGCATATGTGTGAAAGGAATTCTGTTTCAAAATAACATAGGTCTGTACATTGTAAAGAGAACTGCAGTCTACATTACAAACACAGACGTTACAATGAAAGTGTACAGAGAAATATTATTTGCAAAGACAAGTATGTACATGGGCCATTTCAAAGGACATTGATAGTCTGTAAGGCAGCAGCGAACGAAAAAAATCTCTCTGAAAACCTCGTCAGTGTGGACGTTTAAAAGTAAGCTGTCGATAACTTACTTGAGTCAGTTTGAGTATGTAAAAAATGCTCGAGCCAGGAAATGCATATTTACCATACGCTACCGAAATTATGCATGTGTGTATATGAAGGTGTGTGCGTGTGTAGATAGTATCACCTACTTATCGATGTTTTAAATCCGTGTAACGTAAACACGGAATCATTTGACATTGGCATACATTACCAAGAGATTGTATGAAAAGTGAAATTCCCAAGTTTATGTCCTCATTTTACAGCAGTTAGGAAAATGGGAATGAAATAAAAATGCAATCATAGTCCGAGGAAACACCCTATGAGAGTTATCAGAGAGAGAGTGTGTGTGTCTAGACACCGTGTGAGATATACATGTATCATCGTTAGAGAGATATTTTATGATAATTATCAGCTTTCGTAATAAACGAGAACCAGTAGGAAAGTAGAGAAATGAACACACATTACATAGAGTCAGGCTCACTGTGTTCATCTGCATAAATGTCATCCGGGTATTTTCTCTTGATACTGTGTTTTATGAGGACTTACATGTTAACTCCAATTACACTTTATGTTAAAATTCTCATGATATGCATCGTTTTAATACCCATCCATATTCTGTCTGTGTCCGTCATGCGTGAACGACCAGTCACCTTTCATGAATACACAATAGTGTGAATGCCTAAACGTTTACTCAGCGAAGACTTTGCCAGTGTCAGTTGCACCACATAAACTAAAGGCATTGTGACGCAGCGTTTCTTCTACAGATAGTAAGCTTCCTTCTGAATGTAGTACAATACTTTTGAATATAATAAGCTTCCGTCTGAATATAGTACAATTCTTCTGAATATGATAACCTTCCGTCTGAATGTAAAATAATTCTTTTGAATATAATAAGCTTCCGTCTGAATGTAGTACAATTCTTCTGAATATAAAAAGCTTCCTTCTTAATGTAGTAATATATTCTAAATATAGTAAGCTTCCTTCTGAATGTAGTACAATTCTTCTGAATATAATAAGCTTCCTACTAAATGTAGCATAATTCTTTTAAATATAATAAGCTTCCTTCTGAATATAGTCTTCTGCATTTAGTAAGTTTTCTTCTTCATGCAGCAAAATTGCGTCTAAATTCACTGAATAACTGCAGTATGATTCCCTCTGAATGACGCAAAAGATTATGTGATTCCCTTTGAATGCAGTATGATTCTCATTGAATGTAGTATGATTCCTTCTAAATGTGGCACCTTCTGAATATAGTATTATTCCCTCCGAATGTAGTATGATTCCTTTTGAATGCGGCATGATTCCCTCTGAATATACTACGATTCGTTCTGAATGCAGTGTATTTCTAGTCTTTATTCAGTTACCGTGAATGAGAGATGTACGGATGGTGTGATTATTATAATCATCAATAAAAGTAATCATCTCTAAAAATATTTAATGTTCACTTGGACTCCCCTAAATCGGGGATACCCGATGTTTAAAATGATGTTCCATTTCACATGGGTGACGGCATTTGCCAATGATGCAAAACGGACCATCTATGTTATTTGTAATCTTATCAAAATAATGAATGCATTATAGTGCTTGCCAGTGAAGTACTTACAATGGGAAAAGAGTGAGCTACACAGAACGAGTCAAATAGAATGTTATTCCATTTAGATTCAACTAAAATGTCTAACATTAGCTATAAATGTAATTTGTTTGTTCTGGTAGTTATATATTGTGTGTTTTTGTTTTCCTTTGAGTTAACAACAAAATTATGTACAGTACTATGTTTGTAAATATTCTCAAATTAATACATATTTGTAAATAGTTTTACACGCTTCTCTTTGTTTAAGCTTACCCACTGTTGCTGATCATAGCTCTATTAATGCATTAATATTAATGTATTAACTGTATTAATGTTTCAATACTATTTAGTACATTAAATATTTATTTGTTTAAATTTTGTCCACAAAGCTATTCACTAATGATTAATTTTTAACATGCATACATCGCTCCCTGAATCACCACTTTGTTTAATCCACACTGTTCTCATTAAAATTGGTTGTTTTTATTTGTGTCTTACTCTGCACTTCATATTCAACGCATTGTCTCACACGTCTTTGTCTCGCACTTCTCATTTCAGCCTAGCATCATACACTAACGCTAATTTTGTCTCAGGCACGCGTACCCACAGTCTGACACCGTGTATCTCAAATCACGCATTGTATGTTTCACTCACATACGTCATCTGGCACTCACGGCTACGCATATAGATCTCTCATATTTTTATGACTCATCTACGCATGAAGTGCACTTCACGCTTCAGTATTCACTTTTCCCACAAACTTCATCTCACACTTCACAATTGCTGTCTCTTTCACACCTCGTTCACTTTCATGCTGCAAGTTATGCTCGTGTGCACATTTACAAGACACTCTTGACTTTGCTTGATTGTTTGCTTTATTTTGTTTTCTCCTTTTCTTGTGAATTGTTTTAGTGTGTGTGTGTGTGTGTGTGTGTGTGTGTGTGTGTGTGTGTGTGTGCATGGATGTGCTTTGCTGTTCGGTTTTCTGTTTCTGACTCTCCCGTCTTTCACATTATTTAAAGTCAAAAACGTGTTCTCAGTCAAGGGGCAATGATGAAAACAAAGCCTTCACTTACAGAATTTAGAATAAAACCATGATTTTTTGTTCTGCCAAGGTAGTACTACTTTTGCCTTTTAGGCGAATGGTCGTTTTTTCAGTTCTCTAATTATTAAAATTAAATCAAAACAGATATCTATAGTTCCGTTTCTCTTTCTGCCTTATCCGTAACCCCATCTTTGAATTTATTTAAATAAAACAGGTACCGTATTCTTTTCTATTCTCATCTTTTCACTGTGAGGTCGGTTTTCAATCCGTCATTATTACAGAAAGCCCCTTTGAGTTAGTATGACGTCACGTACTTTTATTTTGCTCGGTTTGCAACAAATGCTACTTTTATTTGTTTGGGTTATTTTTAGTGTCGTAAAAAATCGAAATACTCTACCATCATACTACTAGTCAATTTTTGTAGCATCTCACTAGCCCTTCCTAGCCATTGTGTGTGTGTATATACCAGAACTACTCGTACATATATTGGGAAATATATTCATGTGCTGTGGCCTTAATAATAATTCTTACTCCAGTAAAATTGCATTTGTATAGCAATGTATGTTTTTCTTACATTTTGTTTCTCTTTCATTTCCTTTCTTTTAGTTTTGTTACATTTTGAGTGTCATTGAGTCTCACTCTGTGTGGTGTGAAGAGTGGCGGAAGCGGGGGCACAACACGGCGTTCAAGGGTTTTGTGTTTGTCAATCTCTCTGTCATTTTCAGGAGTTGCGTTTGTTTGTTTCAATCCGCTATCAGATAATTCATATTTGTAAAGATATTAAAACAAATGTACTACTTGAAATTGTGTGCACTTAGCAGCTTACAAAACTCTTGTCTCTTCATTAGAGATCTGATTCTTGATTTTTTTTTGCAAATTATTTTTATTCATTTAAAGAAAATATATAATTCTGTTTGTTTCTATATTTTTTTCTGCAAGAGTTATGTTTAATGTACAAAATGTTACAAGAAGAATGATTTAATGATTTAGTATTTTATTTTATTTTACATTTTAGGAATCAAAGAATGTTAAGTTAATGAGATTTACTTTTTCTTATAATCGATTTTATGGGTTCTTCTTATGTCGGAATGTATACGACTGTTCTCTCTCTCTCTCTCTCTCTCTCTCTCTCTCTCTCTCTCTCTCTCTCTCTCTCTCTCTCTCTCTCTCTCTCTCTCTCTCTCTCTCTCTCTCTCTCTCTCTCTCTCTCTCTCTCTCTCTCTCTCTTTCTCTCTGACAAATACACACACACACACACCGTTCACGATTCCATTCCTTCTCTCAACATATTCAAATGCACATTTAAGGTAGTAACTTCAATTTTTAAAAAGAAAAACACGCTGGCGGACTGGTAGATAGATATATATAGATAGACAGACAGACAGATAGATAGATAGATAGATAGATAGATAGATAGATAGATAGATAGATAGATAGATAGATAGACATATAGACAGACAGATAGATAGATAGATAGATAGATAGATAGATAGATAGATAGATAGATAGATAGATAGATAGATAGATAGATAGATAGATAGATAGATAGATAGATAGATAGATAGATAGATAGATAGATAGATAGATAGATAGATAGAATGGATGAACAATGAGACAATTTAGTACATTGGAACACCTACTCACAAACTCAGGAATACATGCTCCAAAGGCTCATACACAAAAATGAAATACTCTGATGACGTCAGTATATAGAGAGACACTTTTTTTTAAAAGTCCCGTAAAACGTTTGACACTCTGGCACAGAATATCCAGACGAACTGCCTATCCTCTACCATGATTTGTACACTAAACAAGCGGTTTTGTGAGGAGATTCGTCAATGTAAGAACTCGGTCAAAAAATAAACATATAGTTTGGGGATATCTCAATATATTGACAAAGCGTCAGGATAACAGATGTCCATGAACAAAATTGCGAATGGAATATGATTTTTGTTTCATTTTTTAAATCAATTCACTTGCATTTCACAAGCAGCGTTTGTTTTAAGCTGTTATATTTGTTATTTCTGGCGAAACATTTATTTAGTGTCAAACATTCATTAAATGTTTTAATGAACATTAATAGAGTCTTCAGTAGAAATGTATTTCTGCGATAATAATGAAATAAACTTTGATGACAAAGGTGCTGGTTTTATGGATTTTGTCATGTTTGACCGCTTATTTTATTACGTACGGTTTGATATTGAGAGACTAAACATATATACTGCCGATAATTTGTACTCTTCATTTACATTTGTTTTTATCATTTGCGGGTGTGGTTGTAGTTTCAGTAATTGACTTCGGCTAGAATTGTGCTAGAAATCGATTTTTTTTTAAATTTAAATTATTTTTTTTTTAATTTAAAAACCTATTTTAGAGGAGAAATATACTGATTAAAAAAAATAAACGGCTGTCATTTTCAAATTCAGCAGTGCAAACTTGTTCTAAATCAGTTGAAAAATCTTAGACAACTTACAAATATTTCTTTTTTTGACGCAGTATAATAGATGAATGATGATGGGAATAATTATAAATAGACCAAGAAAGAACTCATACACATCTTTCTAATATTATATTTTACTCATTAACTTTCTCTGAGTAGTTATTGAACTCATACACATCTTTCTAATATTATCTTTTACTCATTAACTTTCTCTGAGTAGTTATTGAACTCATACACATCTTTCTAATATTATCTTTTACTCATTAACTTTCTCTGAGTAGTTATTGAACTCATACACATCTTTCTAATATTATCTTTTACTCATTAACTTTCTCTGAGTAGTTATTGAGCGTGATAATAAAACGGTATATCATTTCTCCAAAGTAAATTTACAAAAAGGAGAAAAGATTAAATACACATTATTTCATTTTTTTAATTTAATTAATATTTAAGCAAGAATCCAACCGAGTAAATTAACATATTCGTTACTCCTTATACTCAAAACTTTTAAATAGGGTGAAAAGAAAAAAGTGTCTAAACACTAAAGAGAGCATACTGCCCAAGGGACATTACTTTTAAAATGTTCACATATAGTCATTTATCTTTTAGCTAAATAGTTTGCCTACGTCATGGGCGGAATTCATAGGCTCATATATGGTTACGGTGTGTCTGGCTAACTTCATCCACCCCTCCATGTTTCTGGGTCGTCACTGGTCAAGCCTAACATCCTCATAATATTAATATGGCTTGACCTAATTCTTCTGGCGCTGTGTGCGGTGTGCAAAACATTGGATGCGGTTGACTACACAGCTAATCTAATAATAGTCTATGCTTGCGGTAAACAACCATTTATACGCAACACGTTATACATAGCAATTGTAAAAATTTGAAAATGAAATGTAAAATTTAAAAGGCATGGGCCATATTTTGCCCTCACAGGATGCCATTCCTTACAATAATAAAGTATTCAATATTGTTGAATTATGAAGTAAAACCAAAAAAAGAGGAAATTGGATTAAAATAAAAATGCTAATTGTTATTATCAACAACATAAAGATATTTATTGCTTATAGCTAGCATCTTCACTAAGCTAAGAATCTTAACATATATTGCTGTACAGAGTGTAATAAATATATAGAGGTATATTGCTGTACAGAGTGTACTGAATATGTAGTTATATTGCTGTATAGAGTGTAATAAATATATAGAGTTATATTGCTGTACAGAGTGCAGTGAATATATTGAGTTATATTGCTGTATAGAGCGTGATAAATATATCATCTTGTGTGTAATAAATAGCTTGATTTGTAAAGCAGTATAGTGTTTAATAAATAGCTTGTTAAATGTTAGCTATGCTTTACAATAACGCTTGTAAATGTAACTTTAAAATATGAATTAAAATAACTACAGTATTGAAACTCTTTCTAACTTCACAAACAAACCATTAAAATCATATTCTGCTGCCACACACTCAAAACTGGCTTTTTATATAGATGGAATCAATAATGATTATGCCAGCAAAGTCTACAAATTGTATTCAGCATGTTTGCCAATTCTCTCCAACCACTAAAGCAAAAAGAAAAACCCACACAAAAACACTTTTTTGTTCAAAAATAAAGGTATAAATAAAATTAAAACAACATCACTCAACAAAAGCTCCTGCTGGCAAATGAATTGATCTATTGCCACCCAACCAGTAAACTGTACCCCAGTGTCCACTAGTGATCAATTGACACTAATTCCTGACTTAAATTTTAAAGCTGTAGTCTACCGACTCACGTTTGGGGAAACGTCATCAAAGCCGCGAAGCAGCGGCAGTGCAGCCAAGTTCTAGCACTCTGTTGATCCTCAAGGGACACAATGTCGAGAACGCAGTACTTTCCCTTATGCCGCTAAATAACTTCTGCACCCAGCTGAGACAGCTGTCTCTACTGCCCCTGTACATCAGGGCGCACGCAGAAAAATCTTTCCTGATTGAACGATATAAAAAGCATTTTGCACATACCCAGCAAGCCGTGGGAGGCACGTCTCGTCAAAAGCACGCAAAATGGCGGCTATGGGCCGGTGCTTGTATAAAGAAAAGAAAAATATCCATTTACTGCAATGTTACCAACGAGTTGGGTGGGTTAAAATATGTATAGGAAGAATCAGTGGAATATAAGAAACTATAATAATTATTTATATGATACTGTATGCTGCATACAACCACTAATATATAGTAATAATAATAATAATTGTAGTAAGAAATTTAGAGGATTTAATTTTTAAACAGCCCTTGCTTTTCGTCCTTTAACTTTCTTTTCTTAAAAAACATTCTGTTCTTATAATACAAATGTTTTGAAGCCTTCTTCCTTATAACACACACACACACACACACACACACACACACACACACACACACACACACACACACTAACACACACACACACTAACACACACACACACACACTAACACACACACACAAACACACATACACACACAACACACACACAACACACACACAACACACACACACACACACACACACACACACACACACACACACACACACACACACACGCACCACACCCGTTGTTCATAAATGTCATAAACAAGCAAGCATATGATGTACATGTAGATGCAAGTACATGAGCTTCCTTAAACGGCTATTTAACTGTGGTTCCCTCTGTCAAACTTCATCATCATCATATTTGTACACACTCGCTAACATACGCGACTGTACATAGTGGGATTGTGTGTAAATAGTCTAGTACAATGTGAACTAAATGAGGAGAGAGAAAAAACTCAAAAAAAACCTGTCTCTGAAATGTCTTTGCACAGTCTAGTTGAAAAACCTTAAAATAAATCTTAAATGGAAAGCGAGCTTTGATATGAGAGAAGAAATAAAACAATCAGTACTAATTTAACACGTTATGTAAGTGTTGGGGTTGGGGATGGGGGTGGGAGTTTGTCAGTATTATATGCTTTAAGCTGTACAGTGCAGAGAAAAAAGTCAACGCACCCTAGGGAAAATACAATTGCTTTCTTTTGGAACTGTCACACTTTAAAGACTTTCTTAAGGGAAAACGATTAATACAGTAGCAACAGGCAATTGTAATCGAAGAAAGTCATTGAATGTAAATGACTAAAGAAATAGACTTAATTGGTGATTGACAGATCAGTGTAACTTAACTGGCGATAGACCCAGAAATTCAACAGACCTAGGTCGGTATACTTATACGAAAGACATTAAATTACATTCAAAAAACCCATTAAACTTGACAGATCCAACAATCAATAAACTTAATTGACGAAAAGCCCTTAAATTTAAGAGACCAAAGGTCAATTAACTTAAATGAAGATAAACCTTAAGAAAAACTTAACTTAGACGAAAGATTATTAAACTTAATAGACCCAACGATCGATAAGCTTAATGAATTGTGAACTTAAATGATGAAAGGCCCTTAAATTTAAGAGACCAACGATCGATAAACTTAATGAATTGTGAACTTAAATGACGAAAGGCCCTTAAATTTAAGGGACCAAAGGTCAATTAACTATAATGAAGATAAACCTTAAGAAAAACTTAACTTAGACGAAAGATTATTAAGCTTAATAGACCCAACGATCGATAAACTTAATGAATTGTGAACTTAAATGACGAAAGGCCCTTAAATTTAAGAGACCAACGATCGATAAACTTCAATAACGACAGACCTGTTAACTTAAGAAATGCATTTAAACTTAACAAACCTAACTGTCGATAAACTTAACAAACTTAACTGTCGATAAACTTAACAAACCTAACTGTCGATAAACTTAACAAACCTAACTGTCGATAAACTTAACAAACCTAACTGTCGATAAACTTAACAAACCCATCAGTCGATAAAGTTAACTGAGGAACGGCCCTTAAAATTATTAGACCAACGATCGATGAATTTAAATGACAATAGGCCTGTTAACAGAAGAGTGAGTTTTAAACTTAACAGACCCAACACTCGATTTAAGTACACTGAAGAAAGCCCGACAAGTTTTAGTGGCACTTGCTTAAATCAACTAAATTTCATTTAGATTGACAGAATGAGACAAAGATTGCTACAGTTGTCTGTCATATAGCTGAGGAGTTCGGAACACATATCCGGGACATCTGCACATGCGCAGATCCATTGCCTAGTGAGTGAGTTTATAACAGGCCGCAAGAAAAATGATATTCTGTACCTTCGTTACATGACATTAAACAATTTGAGAATTTCACCGTCATTGCTGAAGAGCTCTCATCTATTCTCCATCATGGAGACACGAAAGGGTAGGGGTGGGGGGACCAAAAAATGATATAGCGTACACTATACAAAAAAGTGTGAATGGATATAATAGGAGAATTTCATAGGAGTATACGATTATGAGGATTATATCAGGAATCAATAGGGCATCGACAGTTGAAGATTGCAAAGAAAATTTACAAACGAAAATACTAAGGGAAGTAAATCAAACTAGCAATATTCAATAACGTAATGACTACTTCCCCTGAATTTGAATCATTGCGAGATTTCATCAAAGACTAGCAGGTATATATAGGGTGGGAGGGGGAGAAGAGAAAGAGATTAAAAATCAGAATGTAATTTTCGCTGTGGATTTTCTTGGTGGTCATTGTGTCCAACAATGGCATATTCTTCAGCTTGCATAAACTCTCTGTAGCACACAGAAGCAATGTTATTGCACCATTTGACCACGTTTGCATTACATCCACCCATATGAGCAAGTTGAGGATCAATGCAGAGTTCTTCAAACAGAACAACAGAATTGAGCCTATACTTTCTCGTTAAAGTGACAGTGGTTAGCGCTTTGGGCCATGATTAATGACTGGTTCGATCGAAACTTCAGCTAGTCAGTTTACCAAATAACACCCTGTGAGATTGCTAAATTAATTTGACAGTTTAAAAGTACATACCAACAGTATTATCTAGCAAACAAAAAGTTATATTTAGCAGGTGAAATGCTACATTTGACAAGAAAAACGTTTGGTTGAACCAACTTTAATTTTGGCCGGAAGTGTCGAGCAAGGACTTCGGGCGTTCTTTTTGCCAATGTGACACGTTTGTAGTCGACGATCGTTTTACGAACAGTGAAAACGCCCATATTACAACGATTACACAATGTGAGTAGAACTGCAACAAAATTACTTCTTATAAAACAGTGTGAGCAATTAGTATTTTCGATAAGAATGTGTTTCCCTCGTTTATTAATGACAAGAAGTCTTAGAGAGTTAGGAGTATGATTTATGATAACTTTCACTGCAAGGAACTTTTAGCACCCTGTCGTAAGTTGTATCATAGAACGGATCTAGTTACCAACTTATAATTTGTAAGATTTCAAGCCCACTTACTCTTTAGTGATAAACTAAGTAGAAATATAGTGTGAAAAGATTTTTTCACCCCTTCTTTTATTTGTTTTTATTTCTATATGCTCCTTATTTATGAAATGTATTATTATAAAATTGTGGCACACTTTATTTATGTTGCTAATATTTACGTAGTGAAAAGTTTAAAGTACACATCGTGCACTGCACGTTAAGAGTAATATGTAGTGAAAAGTGTAAGTATTCTTCACTGCACGTTAAGATTAATATGTAGTGAAAAGTGTAAGTATTCTTCACTGCACGTTAAGAGTAATATGTAGTGAAAAGTGTAAGTATTCTTCAAAACAGTAAATAGATGATACCTAAGGTTACACTTTAGTATCTGTATGCGTAGGATGTGTACATCCTTATTTGTGTTTGATTCAATGCTAAATCATATTGAGTAGTGTTTTGAGTAGTGTATTGAGTAGTGTTTTGAGTAGTATATTGAGTAGTGGACATAAGACCTGAAAAGTGGATGCCCACTACTAGTTATCTGGATATATGCTAGGGCAGTGCTAACCTGGGGTATTTGCCTAAAACACTAAAGTTAATGCTGGAAGTTAAACAGGGAGGCTACTCCTTCTATTCAAGTCCGCGATTGAGAGGTGTAAGTTATCTTAGGAGGAGAGATGATATTCTTATAATTTAAGAAGCACCTCTCGCTGTTAAGATAGATAGATAGATAGATAGATAGATAGATAGATAGATAGATAGGTAGATAGATAGATAGATAGATAGATAGATAGATAGATAGATAGATAGATAGATAGATAGATAGATAGATAGATAGATAGATAGATAGATAGATAGATAGATAGATAGATAGGTGGATGGAGGGATGGAGGGATGGATGGTATCATTATAAATCGTGTACAGAATCATAATTGTGTCAATCACTTGTGTGAATCCTAACCGTGCCCACCTCCAGCGATTTTTCTGTCGACTTCAATCGTAAATTTAAATCCTAGTGGAAGCAACATGAGATGTCTTTCACAGCAATTTAAGCATTTCTAAGTGCGGAACTTTCAACAATAAGTTAATGCCAGAATTAACGCTATGTAAATTAGATGTCCCCACAAATACATTTTCAAAGACTGTGATTACCTGCATACATATCGTTAATCGATCAGTATAATGTATATCTGTAACTAATGTAAGCCTATTTGTGTTATCGTAACAAGAGTTATTGCTCAGGTGAGAATGAAATTTGCGTCACTGTCTCATCCCAGTCAATTGCTGATAGCTTTCGACTGCAACCGAACTGGTTTCAAGAGCGTTGTAATTTGATACAATAAATAAGCAAATACTGCTTTTATTTCAGTAGTTATTATAATATGCTCGTTTAGCTGAGACAAATTATTATTATTATTCATCGTTGTCATCGTCATCATCATATTATTATCATAATACAAGGGAATAAGAATAACTCGTTTCGTCAGTCAATCAGTCAGTCAATCAGTCAGTCAATACCAGAAGAGTACGCACGAAATTTGCATTAGAGAATTCTTCACAAGTACAATGTGGAGGTCTGCTATATAATATTGCAGATGAAAGTCGAAATTCTTTTGAGTTCCAGAAGATATTTTACAGATAACTCTTCCACGTTCTCAAGCAAAAGTGTTGAACAAAGTTGTCTCTCTTGGAATATGCTTGTGCATAGGCAGGTTTTACTGCATTAGCTTTTTAGCTATCTAGCTGCATCAATCAATGAGAGATTGTGAATTATACTCTCTGATAGTAGAAATATGTGTATTAGTGTTTGAAAAAGCGATTATTATTTCGTGTGTGTGTGTGTGTGTGTGTGTGTGTGTGTGTGTGTGTGTCTTTGTGTATACATATATATGTGTTTGTTTATTTTTATTTTCGTTGACTTTTTTCCCCCAGAAGCGGCAGTAGACTGTTCTTAGATGGTCACGGATTTGGGTGGCTCCTGCGAGGACATCGTTATCTCGCCTGACTCTGATGAGGGCTGGCGACCTGGTGAAGGGCGGGTAGAGGTGTTTTTAGTCTTTCGATGTGCTGGTTGTGGCTCTGTTCTTGCTGTATTGGATTTTTTAATAAGTATGTATTTTTATATAGTATTTTCGTTTTTGTTTAGCCTCTGTCTCCTGTGTGTGTGTGTGTGTGTGTGTGTGTGTGTGTGTGTGTGTGTGTGTGTGTGTGTGTGTGTGTGTGTGTGTGTGTGTATTTATACACTCATACACCCATACATATAATATTGTAAATCCACACTAGTCTAGATGTACATTGACCTAAATTAAATAACTCTTACAACGGCATGTCTAGACACTAACTTAAAACAACGGCATGTCTAGACACTAACTTAAAACAACGGATTCAAAGCAGATTATCAGCTGAGTTCCATATTTTCGCCGAATAAACGAGAAAAATAATTTCGGTTGTAGCCTAATCGAAATCTTCTAGCATTGAACTTTTATGTGTAATTAGTCAAAAAGTCAGCATTTATTCGTCCTTCCCATCTCTCACTCTCTCTCTCTCTCTCTCTCTCTCTCTCTCTCTCTCACACATACACACACACACACACACACACACACACACACACACACACACACACACACTCGCAAACAAAATAATAATCGCTTTCCCAAACACTAATACACAGATTTCTATTATCAGAGAGTATATATATACATATTTGGATTTAGATCTAAGCGTCATTAGAACCAATTTCAGATTTGGGGTTAATTCCAGTTAGATACTGGTTGGTTCACTATAGCCGTTGTTTAACACTTAATGGAATTTAAGGGTGTAGACACATTATATATACATCGCTGGATAATTTCTCGGAGAAAACATTCACATAAATCTTTTTTAATCAAGTCAATAACACTTTCATCTAAATATTTATTTTCTTATGTATACAATACGTTTTTTACACATGCGAAAGACATTAATCTGCCTTTCTCGATTTGTATTCTGCCCGTCATTTTTAGAGGACCGTTCGAAGATGGTCATGCAAATGCCGCGTCAGCGTCAAGACAGGTGCGTTGGCGTAATTTTTGTTGCTTGCATGAATAATGACTTAATTAATCAGACACTACTAATATAATCGGTTATCGACATCCCTCGTTAGATAAACTAACTGTTTTGTTCTCAGAGTGTTTCCGGTCGATATCGAAGCCCAGCCTGCGCCTGATGCATCTAGTTGTCGCAGGTCGGTACGCATCTCCAGCATGGCGGCGTCAGGTAATTTTAATTGTGCTGGCCCGACGCTTAGTCTTTTCGTGCGTCGGACGTAACAAATTTTGTAACGAGACATTCATGATCACGCGATGTGGCTCGCGATAAAAGGCGAGACCGGAGATGAAGGCAGGAAATACTGGAGAGTTCCATTAAAAGGTTTTATCGGTATACAGCGATTGACGGATGGCAGCAGGCGTGGACCCCTCTGATAGATAAACATTTCAGGGTTTGGTGAGAGGGAAGGGTGTTAGAGAAAGAAGACAGAGAGAATGAGAAAGAATAAAAAGAGCAATCGAGAGAGACAATATTGTAACGTCTGAATCTGTGATCAATCAGTTGCGGACTTGATCGGGCGCAAGTAGAACAAGCGAACGCGATTAATGACAAACACTGCAAAGACATCCCAAGCTGCGCAGCGGTATGGTGTAAAAACCCAGATGTGATTAATGAATATAACTCTAATGCTAATAGCTAAGTAATGTTTATTCTTATTTCCGTTCGCCCTCCGTTGATGATACTATGATGCCATTTTCATCCTTCGTAAACCGCTGTAAGTGTAGAAGTGTTGTGAATGTTCATTTTCTTCTCTTTGATTAAAGAAAAATTTAGGAAAAATAAACCCGCACCTATTTTGATGATTCGAATGTAAAAGAGGGCAATGAATTAAGATAATAGTTTTAATCTCTAATAATGATAGAGATAATTATTTGAAATGTTGGAGCCAAGGTAATTAATTGTATTCCCTAGATACCAATAGAAGGGACTGTTTAAAGAGTCAGATTCCGATCGATATGTGATTATCAAGACCAGCTGGTTTTGATGCTACTTCTTGGAAACTGAAACCGAAAATAAATTACTCTTTGAATAAAGTGAACGAAAGCGAATGCAAGCATTTTAGACAAATTGTGCTACTGCATGTAAACATAATCTGAAATGTCGAAATTTTCTTTACTTTATTGAAAAGACGAAAAAAGAATAATAATAACGATGGCAATGATGATGAAAACGACTATGATTTAGATTATTCAGATGCTTATTCTCTAAACCATCTGCGACACAACACCACCCTAGTTAATGGTTTATGATTTTTATTATTACTAATCATCCGTAACTAATTACAAGCGATGACAATCTTAATTTATGTTTATTAATAATTCTCCACAAAACACCACTGGTCTCTCTCAATTGGCGGATATACGGGTGCTGTAAACGTTTTTTCTCTTCCACAACATTAAAGACAACATTCACTGTCACACAATATTATCGTAGTTTGAAAACGTCTTACCAAAGGAGAAAATATACCCATCTTTAATCTATATTTAGCGAGCCCCCATCCACCCACTATCTCTCCAACATATGGTTATCAATATGTGTAAGAAAATCAATAAATTTAACAGTAAATTTATTAAGTCATCTATCAAATATACATATAACAAATACAATGAAAAGATAATTTGACACAATATTTCCACGAAACCTTGTTCGAATAATTTATATGCTTATACAGTCTTAAATATTAAAACATAATTCAACAGATTAGTTTCAATATAAATAACATGTTCATAAATCAACAAACAGGTAGATTCCGGTAAACCCAAAATGGTTGCTTCTTTCCTGTAAAATATAATCAGGGAACAAATGCTAAGTTTCAGAATATTCATTTCTAGCTACATTCTTTCTTACAGTCAAGTGTCAACTTACAGTTTCCTGCAACAGTATTTATTTGCCCGATACACACATACAGCATAATAAATACAACATAACAATTTTATTAAAATATTCACTCCAAAATATGTCTATTGTTTAGTATACCACATAAAAGCAGCATAGTTCACAATTTGCATAAATAATTGTCTACTTACACACTACGTCTATACGTAAAATACAAGTATAACATTTCAGTTCCAAATGCATGAAATATTTCTACGTCCATTCTCTCTCTATCAGTCAGTTAACTCACCATTAAGCTAGTGGCCGCCTTTCATAACCAGACTTCTTTCACATCATATTCAAAGTGATTAAAAAATAAATTCTTTTCAACAGATAAACTTTGATCTCAGCCCATCTGGCTGGTCTCGTTCTTGTAAATCTTAGACATTGGATAATAAATATTACTCATCCACCTAAAAACGGTTTAGATTACGTCAGAAAGTCTAGCACATTCTCCATTTGAGTTGTTTACTTCAACTCTTGGCACTTACAAAAATATCATCTTAAGCAGTGCCCAAGGTCGGGTCACTTTGACATATAACAATTTCTATAAAAGTTAAGTTTAGAAATAGAGATAGGCAAATTTACTCTGCCACATAATCCTTCTAAGTATTTTACAGAGTGAAATAAGCATTTAACAACAACATAAATTGCATAAATTTATGACGTAGCAAAGACAGGTCTTCAAGGGTCTACCAGGTGCAAAACAGATCATGAGAGTAAATGCTGAACTTGTAAGGGTGGGGGGCAGCAGGTATATTTTAAGCAACATCTTTAAATATACTACTGTGTCACCTAAATATTTTTTTTAACTTCTACGCGCAAGAACTTAGCTATAAATATTGCTTTGCTTATGTGCATCACTAAAAATACTTGTGCTAGCAGGCATAAATATCAAAATTGAGAATATCTATAGGTGATGTTTTGTATCAACCCAACAACCAGCCAGCCTGCAGAGGAGAAAATGAGTAACACACTAGATTTTTGGAAGTAACATACTGGGATCTTGGGAGTAGAATACTGGGTTCTTGGAAGTAACATACTTGTTCTTGGGAGTAACATAATGGATTTCTGGGAGTATTGTACTGAATTCTTGGGAGTTGCACACTTCTTTCTAGGGAGTAACATACTGTGCTTTTGTAACACTTGAATGAAGCATGTTGTGAACTTTCTTGAAGCAAAAATACTTCGTCTTATCGATACTAGCGAACGCGACTATTAATTTTTTTGAATGTTTGTAACATTTAATCTTTCTTAATATAGGTCAGATTATTAGGATTTTCGAAAAACATTATATCGCGTTGTGTTGTTTTTGCTTGGGTTCTTTTTCCTTCATGCGGCTTCACGCTAAATGTATTTGAATATTAAAAACAAAACAGGAAATCATTATTTTATTAATATATGCCCTACCCTGTTCAGTCTCTTTACAGATATAAATTACGCTATACTTCAAAATGGAAACTTTCCTCTTGAAAGCGAATTCAATATAGTTGACTTCCGGTTTCCAAACACGAGAATGGCGAATTCATTCCTTCCGGTGCTTTCAGCACTGTATCGCAACACGGACACCCTGCATCGTTTACTTTGCAATTAGGGTGTGAGTGGTCTGACCATCTCAGAGGAAGAGATAATAATGGGGATGGTTGGCGCTTCAGAATACAACTACACTGAAATGGGAGAAAACATAGCTTGTATCATTTCAGACAGAAAACAGATTCTCTCTCTCTCGCTCTCGCTCTCTCAGTCTCTCTCTCTACGTGCCTCTCGCTTTCCACAGCAAATTATGGCATGTAAGCGATACGTATGTCCCCGTGGTTTATGCTGATAGCGTTCTTTCTATGAAAGTTACATTGTTTAGTGGGAAAAGATCAAGCTATTGTTGTGTGAATGATTGTATTATCTAAAATTCTTGAGACAATTTGGCACTGTGGTGAATTTCAAGCATCATACTTTTATAACGCACCATTCGTTTGTTGATGATCTCCTCTTGTTCTCTCTCTTCCTCGTTCACTCTTTTACTCTCTCTATCTCAATCTTTCTCGCTCCGTGTCTCTGAGTCTCTCCTTCCCTCTCAGTCTGTTTCAATTAGTTCACACGTTCACACAAAGTCATGTGATCTTCAATCAAGAACGTGAACAAATACAAATGTACCAAAGTATGTTGTATTTTAGATTTAACTCTTTTTAAAAAAAACATTTAATGGAAGTGATTTATATAGTCGAGAAAATTCAGACAAAAGTCTAGTGTAAAAGAATAGATAATGTAATATTCATTTATGTCTTTATTTGTTGCAACTCTACCATACACTAAAATGTCGGGTATCGTGTGAACCGCCACAGTATGAGGCTCATCATTTTTTTTTAAATACATGTCCCTTGACCTGACACAAAGGAAAGCTGACTTGAATTGTTTACATGCGAAACGCCGTTAGTTGTGTTCACTATTTAACAGTCAGTGAATCTCGCCTTTAAAGCTTTATCTCTGCTACACTCTTTCCTTCAAGAATTTCTTCAAGCAAAATTGTATCTCGAACCAAACGTCGCAATATTTTGTGATCGGTGAGTTTTTAATTTAAGAAAAGAAAAGATTTCCTATAAATCAGATTCTTAATGTTTTTCACTGTTTTTCAAAGCTTTGAAAAGTTTCAGCTGAATATTTATTTTGTTTTCTTTTTTAATTCTGTGTTTCTCCACACACCTTTTCCTTCAGTCTTCTCAGGATGCGGATATGAATATTTAGAAAAAGTATATTGTAGCCAAAAAATAAAGGGAAATAACTCTAGACGCACTTGTTGAAAGTTAGACGCTAAAATGACAAGATGTTTAAATTACGCAATGCCAATAGCACCTTTATTATTGCTGTTTTGACCATGTCTAATGCAATCAGTCCAGATCCGGACAGCTAAGGTTGAAAGTAAATCGGTCAGAGCTGAGCTGTTTTAATCTCTAGGACTCTAGGTCAACATCACAATGCCGTTTCATCCCTATGAACAAAATAATTCATTTTGTTAAAAGTTCACCAGACTACTCTTCCAAGTGACTGTATTTTTAAAATGATATTCGACAGCAGAGTATTCAAGAGTTTGCTCATATTAACTAGATTTTTAAAATCTGTTTAATTATTAAAGTCGACAAAAGTTGTCTCCCTGTCTCACTTTCAAAGGGCCATCCATCTCCAATTTATCTTCTTTAAATGTAGTTAGCGAGTGTTCGATCGTTTACATTCATGCACGAATTTTATTTTTCATACAAGTGTTTTACCCTATGAAAATTTCACTTCCATTCCACATGAACGGTTGTGTTGGTTTAAACTATTTTTTTTTTTGGTGTCCACGCCATTCTTTGTTTTGAGGGGGTTATGTATCTGCCATTGTTGATAGTGTTGATAAGGTTATATTGTGTTCCTTGCACTGTAGTTTTTCACAGAATTACAGTGCGTATGTTAATGTTTCTGGCGTGCGAAATCTGTTTTGCATGAAAATACTCCAGGCTGCGAGAAAACCTTTTTCATTGTTCTATTCATTCGGGAGAGATTGATTACTGGATGACTACCATCTCTGATTTCGTTCTTCTCTTTTTTTGGAAACTATTATTTAAGGTATTGTTGATGTTTCTATTCGTGCATATGTATAGTGAACTGCTTGTTCAATTGATATTTTCGGTTTAATATGCTATTAAAAAGGAAATAAATTATGGTAATTAAATGCAGGAGATTGTGTGATCTCTCATAATTGTTAAACAGAGGTCATTAATTCTTAATCACACAGGAATAAAATTTCTGATAATATTAATTTATTGCTACTTATTTTTCCAAGTGTTTTAGGAATTGTTTTAGGAATTGTTTTAGGAATTGTTTTAGGAATTGTTTTAGGAATTGTACTGGGACATTCCTTCTAGAGAAACAGAATACAATTTTTATATTATTAAGAAATTATAATATTAATAAAGTAGAGATAATATACCTTAAGTTTTTGGTTAAAAGGAAAAATAAGGAGTTAATGTTCAGATTGTTTATACAGAAAAATAGAAGAGTTGGATAATTTTTATACGGACAGGATTGTTTTGATTAAAATTGTTAGATATTTTTAGACATTGTTTTTCTTTTACTGCTGGCTTGACGATTTCAAATGTCTAGTTTTCAAAAGAGGGAAAATGAGAGAATGCTATAAAACTTTTAAAACGTGTGCCCTTTTAAGTGTTTCTTATTTACACTAAAATTAAAATTGAACGACTTGTGGACTTTTATTACTCTGGCTCTAAATATTTACGTTTTAAGACGTTATGTTTTCATGGTTTCCCAATGAAGCATGCTTTGAGTCTGAGAATGAAGAATGTTGTCATATGCAACTTTGCAATGTGTTTAATGTGAAATGATTCTGTCACTGAACCAGTATGAATTGCATTTTACTAAATACGTATGCCATAACTAAGTAAGTGTGCAGATTAGTCAATCGGCCAAGCTAGTATATAAAAATTATGAGTGTCATAGAGAAAAGACAACTCGATGTGTTGAAAACAAATTGAGTGATTGAGTGAGTGGATGATTGAGTGATTGATTGATTGATTGATTGATTGATTGATTGATTGATTGATTGATTGATTGATTGATTGATTGATTGATTGATTGATTGGATAATTAAAGATTTATGTCAGATCAAACCACATTTTCTTCAACGGAGATGCAAGATTTAATTTTAGAAATAGTTTGATGAAAAAATAATTTCATGCTTTGTCTCTGATTAGGAAGGATTAAAGAGCAATCGCCTGGGACAAGAAACAAACGCGCGCGATTTCTCTCCCTTTGCTGTTTGAGATTACGACAGTGTTATGAAAAACGTACGCCATTTGAGAATTTAATTAGCAAATATTTGATTGCTGTGTCACGTTAGGCCATATCTAACGCCTTAGACAGACTTCCTATATCCATGCCCGCATCGCCTGTGAGCCATTGATTCCAAGAACACTGGAAAACTGCGTCCATTCCAATGCACGTGTTAGAAGACCAATATGCAAATAAGCAGACTTTGCAGTCCTTTCATGTTTGGTTAGAAATTGAAAGCATGTCAATCAAAACGACAAAACAAGGAGCACATGACGTTTTTACCGCTGGTCGTGGTCTCGTTCAATCAAAGACATCAATAGGATTGTTTTCTAACTCCGACTGATTACGCTTTTCAAAAAGCCAATTTTATTATGCATGAAGACAGACAAAAAACAGCTCTCCTTAACGTAAAAGTGAAACGGAGGATGGGTGTAGTCAGTAAAGAAAGCTAAAGGGCGTAGACATGTTAGATTTTATTTTTAATTTAGTCGTCAGCGCCGTCGTGTCGTAGTAGTAGTAGTATATGGTGGTGGTTGTGGTAGTGGTATTCTACCTTTAGTTACTGTCACTCCAGCCTACATTTTTTTTCATTAAAGAAAAACAAAATGAGAAATACTCCATATGATTATTTACACCGTTTTATGATTCTCTGAAATGCTTTCGGTCACAAAAGCTGAAGTTAATTATTTTAAAGAAGTGTTCAAAGAAAATGTGTTGAAAGTTCTAGTGTTATTCAGATGTTAGTGTATAATGTGCTACTTTTTTCGTAATATATTAGACAGCAACGAAAGAAAGACAATTATTTTTCCAAACTAATCTTTGTTTTACAACAATAATTGGAAATTGTATTTGAGATTTTAGAGACTTTTAATTTACTGTTACCAAATTAAAGCATCCAGTCTCACATCTGTATAAAAGTAAACCTTAGGTATTAACATTATTTCATCTGTTTAACTCTGTGTAGTATTATATTTGTTGTTCTGTTGTAATCTATTAACACATGATTGTTTGCAAAACTATAAGAAAGGAGTGCTTAAGTGTGAGATAGATAGATAGATAGATAGATAGATAGATAGATAGATAGATAGATAGATAGATAGATAGATAGATAGATAGATGGATGGATGGATGGATGGATGGATAGATAGATAGATAGATGGATGGATGGATGGATGGATGGATGGATGGATGGATGGATGGATGGATGGATGGATGGATGGAGACGGTCAGACGGAGGGACGGAAGGAAAGATATTTTTAATAATTTACTTATATATCATTCGTACTAATGGCTTTATTGTATAAAATATATAATCATATAATTATTTTTTCAATTTTCAAATTGGATTTTACAAAATATTTATTATGAAACCCGTCAATCATCCTAAACGTATGATTTTTTTTTCTTATTTTTTAAATTTTTTGGTTTGTTTTTTGAAACGGTAATCTTTATTGATCAAGTTCGCAAACACATAGAGGTATATTCGATGTTAACCTTCGCACAGCTTCATTATACGTGTGTGTGCGTTCGTATGTATTTGTGTTTATGTGCGTGTATATGTGTTTGTAAGCACAAAGGCAAATGCAAGTATTGCGCTTTCTTCCTTTTATAATCCGACCACCAAAGTCACGATAATCTATCTTGCTTGGAAAATATCATTATAACGCTCAAATCACATTTACATTAGCCCTTCTGACCTTGACTGCTTTCCTTTCTTCCCATCGCGTCGCATACGATGTGTTGGTGCCTATGCATATATTCATATTCTCACGCTTTTGTTGGAAATATTTTCCAAACTTCTAAATCCTATTTGAAATGCATGCAATGTTCCACATGAACACAAAAGCCAACAAAACAGTCAATTTTCACTCCATAATAATGATTTTTTTTCTCTCTCTCCTTCCATTTCTTTATTTTTTTTATTGTTGTCTTCCCTTACTCTAACTTTACGTCGTAGATATTCCAATTCTAATCTCTAAGGGTTCAACCTTCAATACAGTGTATTGTCCATTGTTACGCGGTTCGTGTGCATGGGGCTGGTGGTGAGGCCGACCTTAGGTCAAGCCGAATCTGCTGGAAGGCAAAAAAAGAATAGAAAAGAACTTTTGTGTGACATAATCGAAGTTGGACAAGGCTCGTACTTGGAGTTTTACAAAGAGCTATTTGTTGCGAACCGTAGACAATCTGTTGGCCTGCTTCATCGTGTGTGCAAAATACCGCACAGCCTCATTAAAGTGCAGTCGGGGAACCAAATAGGGGATGAAGAGCTGTGAAAGTGGCTGTAGGCTGGGGTCTTTTGTATGGCATATTACCTTAGGTCTAGGACAAATGTGAAGGGTGGAGAGAAAGAGAGAGAGATTATGACGGAACGACTCCTTAAAAATAAAGAAGAAGGAACAGAAGGGAGGGATTTGGTATAAAATCTTCCAATAGTTGTTCCAGTGTGGGTGCAAGACAGGTATCAAAACTATTATGCAGGCTCACGTTAGAACTAATTTTAAACTGAAAGACTGTACGTAAAGCATAGAAGACAGAAGACATGCATTTTTAATTGACGAAAACGGCTTCGCACAAAAAACACGTCACCACTAATACTAGTAAACGGAAGCTGTAGTAGTAATAGAAGTAGTAACAAAAAACATGTCACCACTAATACTAATAAACGGAAACTGTAGTAGTAATAGAAGTAGTAACAAAAAAACACGTCACCACTAATATTAGTAAATGGAAACTGTAGTAGTAATAGAAGTAGTAACAAAAAAACACGTCACCACTAATACTAGTAAACGGAAGCACATCAGTTTACTTGGTTTCTGTTGTTTCTGATTTTAAATTCATGCAATCACAATTTTTTCATTCCTGGCTCCTCTACGCTTAAAACAGTTTTCCTTTCTTGTTTGCTTTCGTGTAATTTTTTATTCTTGAGATCATGTGTGGATCCATGGTACAGATAGGTTATTATATATTTTTTTCCTTGAGATCATGTGTAGAACTATGGTACATGTAATTATATATTTTTTTCCTTGAGATCATGTGTAGAACTATAGTACATGTAATTATATATTTTTTTTCCTTGAGATCATGTGTAGAACTATTCTACAGGTTATTATATATATATATATTTCTAATTTTGACTTCACCTTTAAGCTTATCGACGTTGTTTGTTGTATTTGTGTGCTTGTGCATGTGTTTTTATGTCAGACATGTAGTGAACATTAAAATATGAACTAATATAATATAATAATATATTTTTGTGCGTTGCTATTTTTCATCCTAGTATTCTAATCGTCTTTATTTTCAGTATCCTTATAATCATTTATTATTATTATTATGCCTCTTTCCACGACTTCTGTTTGCCTGTCGGTTGCGATCCAAGGTCTCCGAATCTTACCAAGATTCTGGGAGATCCAAGGTTTTACGGAGGATGTGGGCACTTCCGAGAAGCGCTGCTTTGAGTAGTGGAGCGAGTCTGTGGTTTCCAGGGAGTTTATTCAGGTAGCCTTCCAATTCAGATGTTATGTTCCTCAAGGCTCCTATCACTATAGGTATCACTTCTGCTTTTACATTCCACAGTCTCTGAATTTCTAATATGAGGTCTTAGTATTTTTCTATTTTTTCTTTTTTTTATTTTTATGTTTCTATCACTTGGAACAGCGACATAAATGATTGTTACTGTTCTGTTGGACTTATTGAGAACTACAATGTCTGGTCTTCGTGCAGGAACCACCCGATCTGTTTTTACCCACAGTATTTTGATTTCTTCTGTTTCGGTGACTGCTTCTGATTGATGCATCCATGCTCTTTCTGGGGTTTTTATGCCATAGTTCTCAAACAGATTTCTATGTTTGTGTTTTGCCACTTCGTTGTCAGTCATGATTATTATTATTATTATTATTATTATTATTATTATTCATTTGAAACATTTCATAAAAACAAATACCAACTTATTAGTAGGATGACTTCAATTTTGTCCACTTGTAATCACAGAAAGCCAACCCGCTCCCCTCTCAGTGACATCTGTGAATTGGAAACTATTGTCATCGTAAGGAAAGACTACTCCGGGGTGCTTTGTGGGAAACCAAATATTGCAATTTGTAATTATCGACTAGCGACCCGAATCGACGCCTCACCACGTGATGCATATTTTGTCCGAGAGAAAAAGTTGCACATTTGGTGGAAAGATGGATTTGTTTTTATGTTACAAAGCGGAGAATTTGCAGTAGAACTGTCCCCGAGGCAAGCAAGAAAGAGAGAATGAAATCAAACACAAACGAAAGCGAGACAAGCCCAAAAGAAAGAGATTTGGACAAGAAAAGTGATATTTACAAAGGAGGAGTGAGGTAACAAAAACGCTTAAAAATAAAAGAGAATGTTCTTATAGAGGATTGATAATATAATTCTTCAGTACCTTACGAAAGTAGTTTCTACATAACGTGACATTTTAAGGCTGAAGACGAAGCGAAATTTATAGATAAGTTTTGCATCGCAGAATTATAAATACCTGTTTATTTTGACATCATAATCATGTGCGCGACTTGAAGGTCGTTTTGGTTGACTGCTCTGAGTAGTTATACGGCTGACCGAGAAAACGCAATGATTCTCCCGGACAATTACAAACTGAAGCAGGAAATGTTAATAATGATCATATCACTCATTAAATCAATATTCATTTTTAACCAAATGTCTAATTTTTTTTCTGAGTAATTTTTATAGAACGTGGAAGAATTTCGGTTCAGAGAAATAAAGAAAGATTTCTACAATTCTACCAAAGTGAACAGACAGCAGCGCACAAAACAATCATTTGTTTCTTTGCGCGCCAAGACCGCGTTACGGTAATAAAGAAACCCGTTTTAAAGCTCCATGAGATACTAATACAGTCACTTTGGGAATGTGTTATCTGTCAGATTGAGAGTGTATGTCACTTGATAACTGGTCGACATGTGTTGTCTGTCAGACTGACAATGTATGTCACTTGATAACTGGTCGACATGTGTTGCCTATCAGATTGACAATGTATGTCACTTGATAACTGGTCGACATGTGTTGTCTGTCAGATTGACAGTGTAGATCACTTGATAACTGGTCGATATGTGTTGATGATACTGAGGCATGCGTACTGCTTCGTAAACCGTTATGGCAGGATGGGAGATTTGTCTCTTAGGAACATAGAATGGTAGAAAGCATATTAATAAGAATACTTATGACGGTGTTGAGACGGTGTATTTATCTTTTGGTAAAATGGACAGTACCAGAGCACGGATTCATAAGAATCATTCTGTAACTAACAGTCCTCCCATTTCAGACGCTAAGAAAAATGAATCATCATTACGAGACATCCATACCTAAAATGCATGAAATATTTCTAAGTCCATTCTCTCTCAATCAGTCAGTTAACTCACTATTAAGGTAACGGCCACTTTTCATGACCGGACTTTTTGCCACACCAAATTCAAGTGATTAGGCATTAGACAATATAATTCTCTACAGAATGTTTTTTTTTAATCTCAGCCCATTGGCTGGTCTCGTTCTCGTAAACATGAACCATTGGATAATAACAATTACTCATCCAGTTGGATCTGGTTTGCATTGCATCAGCAACTTCTAGCATTTTCTCAACTCGAGTTGTTTATTTACAACTCTGATACTTACAAAGAGTACGATCATATGGTGTGCCCAATTTCGGGTCACATCAACAATTTAACAATCAATATACCATTAAGTTTTAAAATAGGGATTTACTCTACCACACTGATACCACGGAATTACGTAAATTAGCCTACTGAAATGAAAATAAACTCAATGAAACCTATGAAACCAGAAAACATTGCTACATGGATACGGCCAAATGACCAATGGGATGGTGCGAATTATTGTTGAGGTCATGGAAAATGACCTTGTATAATGTGACTGGAAGGAATTCAGATTATTCATGAAAGCAGATAAAATGACAGGGAAAATATGTGTAAAGCTAACTCAACCATTCTGAATAGCTTTTAAATCCACGTCAAATGGAATGACTCACAGAATTCAAAGGTCAAGAATCGTGTGAAATTGAGAGAATAAATAAAATTTGAATAATTTCGAACAGTTTTCAAATCTGATAAAGTCAGAGTTCAAGAGTTATGTAAATCTTATTCCGTCTCTTTTGTGATTCAAAGAAACTCCCTTTTAATGCCTCGGCATAGTGATGGAACATCACTCAGTGCTTGACCCGTTAAGGGAGTTGTTATGGGTTGTAGTTTGAAGTTGTCACTTTGACGTTCTATGGGTTGATTTTTTTACTGATGTAATTTGATGAAGTAACGATAACTCTTCTGTATACGGGATCCACCTTTTCACCAGTTATTTTCCACTCTTTCAAACATATTTTATAGGACAGGACTGTTTCCTTACAGTCTGTCTTTGCAGTCTTATGTATATGTGACGTTGGTGTGAATGTCGTTTGTGGCGGTGAACGTCACACCTCTGTCAATATATGTTTGTTACGTTTCCAGTATTTCTTTATAGACCCTGCCTAGGATTTTAAGGACTTTAAAATGATTAGATTTAATTAATTCCTTCTCTCCATCCTATACAGACTGGTTGCTCAAATTATCATTCGAATAAACTCAAAAAATGTGTCTTTGTAGTGAAGACGACAGATTTACGAACTGACAACTTACGTACAAAAGCTGGCTTGGAGTCGTTAAATTCCTCTTAATTAATATGCATTCATTACGTCATTCAGCTCAGTCAGCCCCCATCCAAACCACGTGATTAGTTAGGTCTATTATGCATAAAAATTTACTACGAAGAGGTTTAACAATTAAAAATAAGATTTAATAAGATTTAACAATTAACAATGATAATTGAATATCAGCGCGAAATCTAATTCTACTTGTGGCAAATAAACGAGTGCTATTAGTTTCAAAGTCAATTGTTCTTTTTGATTTTTGGATCTTTTTGATCTACTTAGCTTCATTCATGACGCCTCATGGTTTCCAAACCAGTCCAAACCAGTCCACCTCACTTCAATCACCGCCAGCCAATGCACATAGCATATGTAGATAACAGTCTCTCAGTTATTACGCCGGACGACAAATGTAAATGTAGACAAAGGGATGCGTAGTCCTGCGCGCCAACGCACGTTCCCAATAATGACGGTAGGAATAGGAAGTAAAAGCAGAAGCTAGAAGCTAGAAGCTAGAACCCGACCTGGAGACAAAGGATGTTTTCCATGATCGTTCTGCGTTTTGGGTTCTTTTTGGATCTTTTTGATCTACTTAGCTTCATTCATGACGCCTCATGGTTTCCAAACCGGTCCAAACCAGTCCACCTCACTTCAATCACCGCCAGCCAATGAACATAGCATATGTAGATAACAGTCTCTCAGTTATTACGCCGGACGACAAATGTAAGTGTAGACAAAGGGATGCGTAGTCCTGCGCGCCAACGCACGTTCCCAATAATGACGGTAGGAATAGGAAGTAAAAGCAGAAGCTAGAAGCTAGAAGCTAGAACCCGACCTGGAGACAAAGGATGTTTTCCATGATCGTTCTGCGTTTTGGGTTCGCCAACCTAAGCACGTTTTCACATTTAAATGCACTGAGTTAGAATCGTCGACTAACGCGTCGTTTACAAGTTATATTTAAAGATATAAAGTGATTTTTCACGTATGTTATATTTAACAGTACATGACATACGAATTAACAAATATTTACAACATTAAAATTTAGAATTCATACAAAGGAACAATTCAAATCAAGCAAAGCGCTTCACAATTTAACATTAAAATTACACGCAACAATTTGAATTACAAGGAAAATTCGTGTCATGCACAGACGCTCCTGGCACTAGTGAATTTAAGATTATATAAATTAAAGTTACAATGGAAAAAGAGTTACAATGATTTATATACAATAACTTATAGGTTTTGTCATTTACAAGCGAACCACGTGCTTAGGCTAAAAGTAGCAATAAATGGCACAAAATTACATACATTGATTCAAATGCAAAATACAATTAATAAATGCAATAACATTTGCAAGAAGTAGACGTGTTACCTTTCAAAGAGAACAAGGCAGCGGGTTTCCTCTATCATGACTCAACGTATGCGGCGGACAGGTAGACGGTTACTTGCTGTCGTTGCCGGTTCTGGGTA